>WBMZ01005643.1:668-79825 GCA_013400975.1 Atrichornis clamosus
GAGTCCCAGCAGTATTTGTGTTCATCCTTGAAAATTCTTGGAATCAAGTCAGAGGCACAGAATTCATGTTTAGTATACAGTGGCGATATGAGATAACAACATGGTGTCATATGCTCAACCCAAGTTCGCATCAATTTCCCCCACTCTCAGCTCCAAGCATGCAACCAGGACAACTAGGAATGTCTCCTGGCTCCTCAGGTAAAACCCTGGCTCTGTTGAAATCAATGAAAGTTTAGCACTTCACTAGGATCACAACTTTTCTGTCCCCATTGAGCTCTACTTGAAGCATTTTGCACTCATGTAGCTGATGAGTCAAAGCAAGCTAGAGGAAGATACATCCTGCACAGTGGCGTTTTAAAGTATATACACCAGTAATTTCTGCAGAAATTCCTGAATTTAATTTATACAATGCTCAAGTTGGCTCATTGTTTTGTTTCTGTTATGTGGCCTTTAAGTCCCACACTGATACAAGATTAAGTGGTTTACAGACATGTCATACAGAAAAATCCTTCAAAATACTACTTTATTCTTTTGCCTTCTAGTCTTTTTCTCTCCTCCTGAACACAAAAGCCAATTTCATATATGTTGCTGACACAAAACAGGTATAAGTTTCTTCTTCCCAGAAATAGCTCTTTGTTACAGGACAGAAAAAGAAATGATTCAATTTTATATTTGTTTTATTCATAGCAGTTCCTGGCTTTTACCAAAACTAACATTGCAGAAGTATAACTATTGAAAACAGACCTCAGAGATTTTATTTAGTGAAGTAATCTCTGCATTAGCTACAGGTATAAGCCTTGACATGCAAATGCTACACAGATAGCAAAGGCTGGCTTGCCTTTCTACCTCCAGGAAGATATTTACAAAATACTCGTTACTTAAAAGAAAGAACAAACAAAAAACAAGAAAAACAATGCACACATGCACTTCTCCATGTATCCTACGCCCCCTAATATATCAAAGGTTGACTGAAGAACAAACATCATATGAACAAAAAATACAAGAATGCACATTTTATCAAATGTATAGCGAAAAGCAGTTCAGGAAGAAGGTCAGTTGTAATGGTAAAGAATGGTAAGAAATGCAGGGAAGTTACTCTGTTCAACTCGCCTGTTAGAGGAATCACGTATGCCGCTTTCCATCTGTACGAAGTGTTCATGAGACCGGTGAAAAATGCAGAGGTATTGCTTGGGAGAAGACCTGCATATCTGGAACTTGGGAGACATTTAATTTTTACAAGAAGCCCTAATCTTCCTCTTAAGTAAATCAGAAGGATTTCTGCCACTGGCTTTAAAAGGGAGTGAGTTTGATCCTTTTGGTTTCCTGACAAGGCAATGGGGAAAAAAGCTGTCCATGAACTCATATGCCAAATAAGTAAAGCAGGTGAATTTAGTATTAGAGAACACTTAATAAAGCACTGTCATTCAATACAAACACCCAAGAATGAAAGAACTAGAATTTTTTAAAAGCAATTTTTAAATATATCTTTGAAAAAATGTAAAATAAGAAAACATGATCAAAATTCACAAGGAGAGCGCAAGAAGAGGAGATAAATTCACCCAAGATAAAACTAAAAGAAAACAGGACACAAAGACTAATTTTATCAAGAAAGATTGAATAATCAAGAACAACTGAAGCAATGAGAATAGTTTTAAATATTGAATACCTTGAAAAACTGAAAGGAATTTAAAATTCCTAGGTGAATCACAAGCAGACTGAAGAGTAAGAATGAGGCTGTTTCTCCATTATAGGAGAGGACAAAAGAGAGATATTCACACACACAGCAATCTCACTGCAGTAAGATCTTTGATTATAGTTTACATATCTAGTTCTCTAAAAGACAGAAAATTAACTGAATGTGGCTCTCCCACTGTTCAAGTAGGAATTCTATCACGAGTCTGGGTTAAGTGTTCTTGTAAGCAGTTTTAAAATCTACAGTCTTAGAATCTGTCTTTGTACAGAACACATTTCTGTCTCTTGCTGTGCTCATTTGTCAGCATTATATTTTTTTTTCAAAGTTTGAGCTAAACTCCCCACCTGTATGCAGCTTGTGTAAGACCACACACCACACAAAGCCTGATTCATGCCACATAATATTTGGTCCATTTTATGTCTGAAAAAAATTACACTGAAAGATTCCATGAGGAAATATTTGTTCAGCTTAACTAGAAAAACTTTTCTTTTTTTATTTTTCCATTATTTTGAAAATGTAAATGTTAAAGCAGTAATTTTTCCACTCTATACTCCCTTACGTACCTCTACTCCCCCAGAAATAAAATCTCCATGGTTCCCTGAAGCATAAGACTGGAGCTGTGTGTCATATTATTGTGCTTACTTTTTTTCAAAATTGCTTATTCCTCTTGCTTTGGCACTCAATTCAAAATAAATGAGGGATTTTATATCGCTCCTGATTTTTGATGTCAGTTGTAATAGTAGCAAGCAGCAGCACGTTTTGGCAGTTCTATGGAAAGCCTCCAAAGGTTGCTTTTAATACTTCCTGGGTATTTATTTAGGCAAAATAACTAAATATCAGCCATGTGTTTTCACTTATTAACAGTCCCTCAGGAGCACAGGCAATCAACGTCTTGATTTAGTGGCTTTTCTAACTTACTTTTTCAACTATTCAGTTTGGGGATTTTTTCTTCGTTTCTGTCTATTGCTATGTATTTATTCTAGCAAGGAAATAGCTTAAGGAGAGGACAGTGAGATTTGCATTTGTCAAAATTCCCAGTTTAGTCCATAGTTGCAAGCACAGCCTTAAGAGCTTCACTGTCATCAGAAATGAGATTTAATCCTAAATAGGAAGGTGCACCATGCCATGCCAATTTTCCAAAACAGGTTTTATGTTGCAATTTCTTAAGATCTTTTAGATACCTGAAGACTTATCCTGTGGACTTCCCTCAAGATGAAGACAGAGATCTTGAACTGGCTTTGACATTCTGGCTTAAGCCTGAAGAATAGGAGGGATGGGATGGGTCAAATATGTTTACAAAAGGCTGTTTTGCTGATGAGATATGCTTTATGAACGTGCAGAGGTTCATGCTTCCTAAATGCTGAAAATTTTCACTATCAAATAGAAGGTTTGCTCAAAGCAACCTCCGGTTCAGAAATAGACAGAAGTACAGATAAGCGAGACCAGCGGTAAATGCTTCCTTGCAAATCCTCCCTATCACACAGCTCAAAGTTCAGAATGCAAACAATTAAAAGAAAATTAACCTTCAGTTAGGGAATGGAGTGTTCCCAAGCTTCAGTGCAGCACAGAATTAAGTGTAAAACGCAAGTGTGGTTAATAAACAAACTAAAAACCTTTGCAATTTTCCTTTGTTTTTCTTAGCTAGAACTTTTAGATTTCTTCATGGCAAACAATTCTTGTCAATTCCATATACATAAATAAATGAAATCATTAATAATTTCAGTTATACATGTTATCTGTATTCAGTTAACATGATATCTGCAATACTATAGCAGAAAAGTAAGACCACACCTGGTGAACCTGTCATTGCTTACCAAGAAATGAAAAAGAAATCTGTGTAACAATAATGTGCCATTAATGTCATTAAAAATATGGTAATCCTCTTGACAAGCATAGTTGCTAAGCATATAAGAAAAGCTGATCTTGCTGGAATTCAGCCCTGAATTTGCTGTCAAATTATTTATTCCAAAGTGCAGGAAACTTCTTTGGGTTACAACCCTGAGGCAAATGGAGAGAACATTATCTGTCCCAGGTGCCCAGGACAAGTTCTGCAGGGGTTGGAGGTATGGATGACATTAACTATTCCTTCAAGATTTAGTACCTGTTATTAATAAAAAAAAATATTAATCCACCATCAAATCCTATTGCTTTCTGTACTGTAAAAGTTAGTTATCGTCCTGTCTTGGTTAGATGACCAGCCAGCCCTAAAGATAAAACTACTAAAAATGCAAATGCGGAATTGGAGACTGAGATAAAGAAATGGCAGATTTATTAAGCAATTACTATATATTTTCTGCCTTTAGATGAAGAAAGAGGATTGATGGGGTGCTGCACACCATATTGAATGGTATAATACAGTTAGCAATTGTAGTGCACAGATAGCAATGGAAATGGCTCTGAAAAGATTAGTCATGTATTAAAATAGACAAAGTAGTCTGTCTAGCGATACAGTGCTAAGAGACTGGAAGGAAATGAAGATGGAAATGAAGAAACATTTTGTCACACTAATCAAAAGCCTGAAAAATATTAGAATATTACAACTATTCAGAAAACAGCCATAGAAGAGAATCTAGCCACTTTACCCAGTCTGAAACAAAAGTATGACACCATTTCAATTCGCAGCCAGGAAAAACTTTTTGGGGAATGCACTACCTGAAATACCACAACACATGTGAATTTGCAATCTCCCTGACAGCAGAGTGCAAATACTAGAAGTCTCCTGTGCTGTCATGACATAAGCTAACTTACCCTGATACTCTGGCTGTATTTGGCGCATCCACCGATCTACAGATTATGGCAACAAAACTTCTGACTTCTGGAAGTCCTATGACTACAGAGCAGATACACACAAATCATAGTCTGATGTCAAGCAAAAGCAGAATGAGAAGATCTCTGTAGCTAGATTTTCTTGCCTTGAACCTCAGTATTGATTTCTTCATACTATTACTTTGGTGGTGAAGTAAATGGAGGTTTGAGACATTTAATAGTACAAGCTCACATCATGTACGTTAAGATTCTCTTTGTACAAAAAATAATGCCACTCTCCCATAAATGACAGAAGATACAGTTTTAAGGAAGTGTTCAGGAGGATAGCATCACATCCACTGTGCCAAAACATGTTCAGTGTATTTATAAAATAGCTGAGCACTACTGAAGGAGGATGAATAAAGTTACAGACGTACTAATTTAATATCAGCTTTCAGCATTAAGGATATATTGCACTGTGAGCAGGGGTCATTGAAAACATGCTCTGACAGAGACTAAACACAAATCCAACAGATACATGTAATGACTAACTTGCTGGGAATTTTTTAAGCTCTTACCATTGCGGCAAGCATGTGGAAATATTGTATACTTTAGATCATCAGAAGCATCTGATAAGAGCATACTCTGAATATCACCTAACCAAAAGGAAGGCAAGAAGCAAGCATAATAAAAGAGCCCAGCACCACTTGTGGGGTAAGAGCTGCGCTGAAGCAAACAGAAGCTGGTGACTGGGTTGCAGGCCGGGCCACATGACCTCATGAGGAAGCACAGATGATCTGCTGATCTCCTGAACTCCTCTGAGTGGGGAATGCCAGGCACTTTGTATGTGGAGCTAAGGACTTCTGCAACAGACAGAGTATCACTTTTGCTCCCAGGCAGGGAGGTGAAGATAACACAAGTTAAGGAGAAGGGAGATGCAAGATTCCCCATGAGTAAGAATAGGAGAATTTACTTCCCCTCTGGTGCTAAGCAATAATTGAGTTGTGATTCTGAGTCCTCATCAGATCCCTGCTGTTTGCCAGGGCTGTGCACTGCCCTCCTAGTGTTTGATAAGTTGTCAGAATCCTGAACAGAGCTGCACCAGAATTGCCAAAGATGGGTTTATAGGATCAAATAAATCTACTGGAGTGAAAACAAAACCAAACAAATAATAATAGAAAAAAATTCCAACAACAAAACACCAAACCAAAAGAGCTTGCTGCTTGTTCTATAATTATTTTTAAAGTACAGTATTTTTAATAAAAATTATTGTCAAAGTAGGGAAATTTGCATTTTAAAATTCATTGGAAAGATCTACCATTTAGACAAATATCCTTGGATTTGTTTTAGTCTGTTAAGAAGTGGGGGCAACTGCTGGGCAAGAGACAGGATCACTTAGGAAGCACACAGAGAGAAAACAAGGCGAGCAAGATGGCATTGCCACAGTAAGTAACACAGTAAATGCATTTTGGTAAGAAGAGAATTAAAATACAGCATAATCAGGCAAGTGGAATCAGAATTCCCTGGGAGTGCACTTCCCTCTAGAAACCACACTGAATAAAGTTAAGCTTTTCAAACCAAGAACCCTGCAGAAATGCATAAAAGTAAAATGTTCCAAGACCTTCATGAAGAAATCTTTCCTAATATCCAATCTAACCCCACTCTGGCATGGCTTGAGGCTATTTCCTCCTATCCTGTCTCTTGTTACCTGGGAGAAGAGACCAACCCTCTACACAACCCCTCCTTTCAGGCAGCTGTAGAGAGCAGTAAGGTCTCCCCCGAACCTCCTTTACTCTAGGCTGAACAACCCAGCTCCCTCAGCTGCTCCTCATCAGACTTGTGCTCCAGGCCCTTCTCTGGACAAGTTCCAGCACACCAATGTCCTTCCCGTAGTGAGGGGCCCAGAACTGAACACATGACTTTAGGTGCAGCCTCACCAGTGCCCAGTACAGGGGCACGATCCCTGCTCTGGTCCTGCTGGACACTCAACTGCTGATCCAAGCTGATGTGATGTTTGCATAGTCATTGCTATCAAGCTTCACAGCTGGACACCAATATATATTCTACTTGTATACACACATCTTGAGACTGTGGAGTGTGCCACTGAAGAGCCAGAACTGTGTCTGAAGCTGATGAGAATTGTGCCTTCAAAGCATGAAGTTTGCAATGTAAGGTATTCCAAAGAAGAAAGCCAGAAGCTGCTCCAACATTGATGCTGTTTGATGCCACAGGTCTTCTATCTTGGAAATAGAACTAATGGAATAATATCCCTTTCCTCAGTATAATGAAAATTAGTTTAAGCATTTGGATAGGATAATGAAAATTTACAAAAATCATATGGGGGAGTAATTTTCTATCTCTAGTAGGATTAGAACAATGAACAGTAGATAAATTTGAGTGCCATATACTGAGCAATAAGATTAAAATGTTAACTGTTGTTTCCTGCCTGTTGATTACATTGCACAATCTGCACATTGAAATAGGCCCAGGGACCTGGAGGGGTTAAGAGAGCAGTATGTGACCATGTCAAGGTTGTTGTCATTCAGATCCTCAAAATATTAATGTTGAAATGATCCTGGCAGTAACCACTTTTAAGAATTCGACTTTGCAATTCTAGAAATAATGTTCCTTAAAAAGCTTCCAAGTTAGGCCTTAACTAACACAGTGAAGCCAGTCTGCCTCCTAATACATTTTTACGATGCTCTTCTCCTCATCCTCTACCCTTGCATTTCCCCAAGGGCGAAGATTTCCCCTCAAGTCCAAAATATATAAATAACCCAAACGCAACACTATCATCTTCCAGACATACAAAGGCCTACAAAATGTGTCACGGAGCCAGTGCAGTAGCAGATCTAGAGCTGACAGGAAAGGAAAATGAAGCCTATACCAGGATCAAATAGATGTTCAGATGATCTCATTTCAGGGTCTCTTTTTTTCCCTTACCCTCATTCAACCTCAATACAAAAATAGATAAATCTACTACTGTCCATGGTGATAAAAACATATCATTAGTACCCTGCTCCTTGCCCCTCACACTACTGCTATTGGCTCCCACTTCTAATCAAAACCACGAAGAAAAAGGCACTGCTGTTACGTCAGATCCAGCTTCCACGTGGACTAGCCCCGAGGTGGTTTCACAACAACTGCTTGGAAATGTCATGTTAGTACCACTAGTATTTGTATCTGCTTGGCAGCAGATTAGAAAGAAAAATCAATTGCTATCGAACTAAGTACAATAGGTTCTTATTATGAACAGATAACAATACAATTATACCATGACAATGAGTTTATGACCATCACTCAATTACAATGTCAGGCTACCCTTATCCACTAACAGCTGACATTACTGTTACAATCAGTTTAATCACAAGAAAATTATAATCTCATCACCCATCAGTATCAATTGTGCACGGTGTCAGATCAGTTTGAAGAAATAATTAATTCCTGTACTGGAATTCCACAGGTAGAGTATATTATCACACATATACATAGTTTTCTTTTAAACACAAGCCATGTAAGACCATAAACATATGGGAGCAGAACTACAGTTCAGAAATAACTGAACGGTTTTATATAACCAGATCTTTTCATTACATTCTTGGCAACCTATCACAGAAAATACACATTTTATCCTCATTATTTCACAGGAAGTTTACCAAAAACACAAGCATTATTTTAATTTTATCTTCCAGGGGAAGTGTCTATGTTATCCACTAAACTTTTTTTCAGGATATGAAATCTTTGTAGATTTGTGTGTGCACTCTGGGAGAACACAAGCAAAGCTGCAATTTAGGCTCCTAAGCATGAATGCAGGTACACAGGAAAGTAATTTTTTAATGTTGGAGTATGTTGATAGTCTTCCTAGTCCTGTATTTAAAACTCAAAATGATGCTTTGGCAAATAATAGCTTTTCAGCACCCCAATATACTGGTTTGAGTCCATACTCAACCTTACTACTTGAGTGTAAGATTTAGATGTGCTGTTAATGAGCCTGTATTTATCCCTGAATACTTTATATCTCACTACAATATTAAAGATACTAGGCATTTAAAACCACTGCGTAACAAATACTACTGTACTTAATCAACAAAACAAGACTGTTATGCCTGGCCAGTATTTGAGGCCCATTCCTGGGGCATGCCTAGAGTAGAAGTGCCATAAAAGTCCTCTGAAGGACTCAGGCATCACCTGGCCTAATCTCTAGAGGTTTGCAAAGCTTATGTAAGAGTCAGATGGTCAGACGAGGGCAGCTGCAGGGCTACATCAAGCAAGAGCCTATGTAAATGCCAGATCAGATAAGGAGGAGGTACTGAGTTTCAGGGCAAGGTGACTGCTAAATGGAACTTTTTGAACAGATGTATGGGCTTGAAGTCTGTTTAAATTCCATGTTAATGTTCAATGCCTTTCTGTATGACTCAGAAAGACTTGTAGACGCCTGTGTATTATTGAAAGTCAATGAGAAGGAAGTCCTGAGTCACCAAATACTTTTTTCTTTATTGCTATTTCCATTAGACAGCATGATGTAATTATTTATGTCAAATACTACAGCAAGCGTTTTATAGCAGAGAGATATAAGACGTTCATGTTGACATTAAGTGAGTAAAAACACAATGTTACATGAATTTTATAATCCTAATAGAAAGAGGAGTTAAGTAGTCTTCTGGACTGTTGCAGCCATCTAAGCTAAATGAAAATATTAAATACAATTATTAGTCTGCAATGTCTCTTATTTTTTCTCTGTGTACATAATTACTTTTTGAAAGCAACATGATTTTTTAGATTATTTTTTTCCTTACATATCTTTTGTTCATTATTATTTGGCTGTACTTAGGAAAAAAGGATTTGTAAACCACAACTGTTCTTTGAAGTACATCCAAGCTAATTAAACAAACAACAATATAAACCAAACATAATTCAAGTGATTTTTAGCACACACACATACTTCTTTTTTGTTTACTGAACTTTCTTCTTTGTATTCTGAACCATAATAGCAGTCCTTTTCTTCTACGGACTTAATCTTAAAATGTATGCAAGTGTTGGTAGTACACACTTTGGAATGCAAACCAAGATGTGCACTTAGCAACTGACAGCTCACAGAGCGACTCCTGTTCTGTGTGATCTCCTCCACTGATCAGAGATTCCACTGGAGTGCTATAGCCCTGGTGTTGCTAACTGCAGGAGTGCAGACCATTATGCTCAGAGACACTACATTTCAATTTATTTTTTTCTTACTGCAGTTTGCTACTGGAGAACTGCAGCTTTGAACTGTGGACTCTGAAACAGAGAGACAAATAATACACACCTTGTGGGAAGTATCAAACGTTTTCTAGTTTTGTAGCCAACACTGCAACTTTTGGAACAAAAGCAGAACTTTCAGACCCTCTTCCAGAAAGGTAACAGAAGGTAAACTTTTCTATGCAACCATCTGAGAGTCAGCAAGCACGACTTTCAGCTGCAGAATCAGGAAATGCAAAGGATGCAGCACAGTGAGTTTTTTAGCATGGTACAGAAACAGAGCTTGGTCTGCTCAGAAGAACTTAGTAAATATGGAAAAGTGTATGGGCAAGGGTAATAGGAAAGGGAGAAAGACAAAGAGGCCAAGTCACTTACCCAATTCAAATGTCTCAACCTCTCTCTCACTGAAACCAGCCAGTGCATGTACAGTTTGCCACTTATTTTCCATTCTGCACAGAAATCAGGTATTCTGCTTTTCAACTACAAGTACTTCACAACCCATAAACTCAGTTGCATCAGAATGCAGCTTCCTTCTGGGGCAGTGCCACCACCCTAATTTACAGGACACTCACTTGGAAGTAGCTTCCTCCGAGGTGCTTTTCCCCAGGAGCAACCTTCTACCAGAAACACACACACTTGTACAGGCTCATCAAGCACACCAGTCCAACACACCTGCTGCCTTGTTCTCAGGTCCTCAAACCTGGTCTGACATCAAAGCCTCCTACCTTAACATTAAGGTAAGCTGAGCAGTCTGGCAAGGACAAACACCTCCTTTCTAAGAGCACTGCATTCAGCTCTCCAATGTACAGCAAACAGCTGTCTGACAAGAGCAAAAGTGAATAGATGAGTGGTGTGCTCTCATTTGCAGTGTGATCAGTGCTGCCTTAGTCACTAACATGTTCTTTGACCACTTTGTTGTAGCTTGTATCAGCTGTACCAAGTATCCCTCTTTGCCCTATTACCAATGAAAATAAGAACTAATCACAAATTACTGTGCTTTCAGTAGGGGTAACAATAGAGAATGTATTTCTGCAGCACCCACAAGGAGTCCATACAATGTCTAACATTGGTAAAGAACTCTCAAGAGATACAGGTCTTGCTAGGAAATCAAGATGGCTTGGGTGTAGAGGAAGATCTGTCAGACCCTTCACACATTTAAGCGCATCCCAGTGCTGACCTGCAGAAATGAAGCTATTGCTATTCCACTGCAACAGCAGGCAGTGCAGAGACAACAACCCCCGTGTGCTCCGCTTGTTGCACAGTGCTGGCTTCCCTACCAGCATAGAGTCAGCTCGACAGCAAAATAGACACACCAAGCTGAGAGATGAAAAGCAGTAAATCCTTGGCTAAGCTGATCTCCTTTGTAACAAAGTGACCCACTTGGTGGATGAAGAAAAGGCTGTGGAGGCTTTCTACCAGGACTTTCATAAATCCTTAAAAACTGTCTCTGCCAGCATTCTCCTGGAGGACCTGGCTATTCATGGCATGGGAACTTTTCTGGGTAAAAAACTGTCTGGATGACTGAGCCCAGAGAGTGGTGATGAACACAGTTAAATGCAGTTGGTGGCCAGTCACAAGTGCCTTTCCCCAGGGTCTAGTTCTGCTTAATACTTTTATCAATGGCCTGGACAAGGGGTCCAAGCGTACCCTCAGTCAGTTTGCAGAAGACACCAAGCTGAGTAGAAGTGTTGATCTGTTAGAGGGCAGAAAGGCTCTACAGAGGGATCTGGACAGACTAGATCAATGAGCCAAGGCCACTGACTGATGTTAAACAAGGCCCAGTGCTGGGTGCTGCACTTGGGTCATGACAACCCCATGCAGTGCTTACTGGCTGAGGGCAGAGTGGCTGGAAAGCTGCCCAGTGGAAAAGGATCTGGGGGTGCTGGTTAACAGGGGCTGAACATGAGGCAGATGTGCTCAGGTGGCCAAGGCCAATGGCATCCTGTCGGTATCAGCAACAGAGTGGCCAGCAGGACCAGGGCAGGGATTGTCTCTCTGTACACAGCACTGCTGAGGCCGCACCTTGAGTGCTGTGTCCAGTTCTGGGCACCACAATACAAGAAAGACATTGAGGTGCTGGAAATAGTCCAGAGAATGGCAACAGAGCTGGTGCATGGTCTGGGGCACAAGTCTGATGAGGAGCAGCTGAGGGAGCTGGAGTTGTTTAGCCTGGAAAAAAGGGGGCTCAAGGGAGACCTTATCACTCTCTGCAACTGCTGGAAAGGAGGTTGTAGCCAGGTGGGGGTCAGTCTCTTCTCCCAGGTAACAAGTGACAGGACAAGAGAAAATGTCCGCAAACTATGCCAGAGGGGGGTTAGATTGGATATTAGAAAAGATTTCTTCACTGAAATAAAGGGTGGTCAAGTATTGGAACAAGCTGCTCAACAAGTGGTTCAGTCAGCATCCCTGGTGGTGTTTAGAAGATGTGTAGATGTGGCACTCAGGGCCATGGTTTGGGGAGGGCGTGGCAGTGCTGGGTTAATGGTTGGACTTGATATTCTTAGAGGTCTTGTCCAACCTAAGCGATTCTATGGTTCTGTCCTCCTCTAATGCATTAAATGCATCCTAAGGCTTAATGCACTCAAACTGGAGACTCCTGCCAGTTGATCACAAATTGCCTGGCAGTTCTTCCATCCCAAATGTGCTAGATGTCAAGGGGGAAAGCTTGCATTTCTCCAGTTTCTATCTTTTCTTTGAGCAAAGTCCACTTTCACTTGGAAATAAGGACACAGTTTCACTTTGCAATTGCAGGACACAATTTACATGCATGTCTATCACTGAGAATAAATTATCTTAAGAAGTGCCAGGAGGTCATTATGGTTATTCTATTTATAATTGCTTCATTTTCCTTTTAATTTTTCAGCTTTTGTTTTATTTACTCTATCGAATAGATTTTTGGTTTTGCCCTTACTGTCCTTGTTACATAATCTACATTCTTCAGTAATATAAATAGCCTGAAACCAGAAAACAAAGCACTTCGAAAGAGAACACCTTCAATACTTACCTTTCAATACTGTGTATCATAGTTACACATTCAACTTCATAGACTAGCATCTCCAGTCAAGCATCTAATTATGCTGATCAATGCCCTCGTCTATTTAAATACCCAAATTAGGTCAGTTTCTGTTTCTGCAGTCTCCCATTTAGGTACACAATTACTGATTTTTTTTTTTAAACTTTGATAAGCATGAGCTCTATGTGATATTTTCCCCACTTCCCTATTTTCTTAAGTACCTGTGTTATTATTACTGCTTTCCCAAGTATCAAGTATTGATATAATTTAAATTCAGAGAATGACTGAATGCTTAGTTAAGTGCACAATAACCCAGGCAAATATGCAGTTCCAGATATGCTCTAAAATTTGTATTTCTAAGTAACAAGCAGCATGTTTATAAATTACTGATCTGATAAAAATTACTTTGCTGATACACATTCAGCTCTGTTTTCAGTCATTTCTGGCAGGCTTTTAGGAAGAAATAGATGACTAAGGCATAACAAATTCCAAAATGCATAGATGTATGTAAATCAAGAAGAAAGCAAAATCACCACTTGCATCTTAATTTGGTAAAAGGACAGAAAATTATGGCAAGGAACTTTTGCTCTGATGAGATTTCAATAGCCTGTATTTATGTTGAAGGCTTGGGTTTGTTTGTTTTCTCATCTGAATCCGCAGACAAGTCTTACTTCATGAAATATTATTTGTTGAATACAAACCTCAAAACCACATTCTATTTTATTCATTTGAAAGTATAAAAATCTGCTAATCATTTTTATTTCTAAGTATTTAGTCATCCTGATGTGAGGCATCTTACATATAGGGGATAACACTTTGTTATATGCATTTGCATATACCTACCTTTACTGTAACTTCAACACTTTTAGAAGGCAACCATTCTATGGTTTTACATGTAAAAATTAAATTTTACATGACTCAAGCCAAAATACCTGGATAATCCACATCACACCACCTAATCTCTAATCAATGCCTCAGCGGTTTTATGGTTTTATAGTAATTTAAATAGATGAAAACCATGTATTGTCATAAACTCAAACATTCAGCTAGCAGTATGAAATTTCATCATACGTTACATTGAAAGTATTTCCTACTACAAAGTCATTATTAATTGTCACATGACAGACTTAAGAATTCTTTTAAGAATTGACAAAGCTGCGTATTTTGTGGAAGAAGTGTTTCCCTATGGTCAACAGGTACTGTTGGCATATGAATAATACTAGATCAAACCTTTGCTTGGCATGGTAATCCTGAGGAAAAATCTATGTCATTAAATTCCTACAAGAAACATACACTAAATGGAAGCCACTTATGCATGTTGGATCCTAACCCTATGGAACACCATCTGTGTACACTAGATGAATAATATGCAACAGGGCAATGGATGAGAAACAAAGCTAGTCATTCACTTAAAAAGAAATAGTTCAACACAGCCTTCTCTTGTGACACCTTAAATGTGACAGCCAGAAGTGGCAGGGTGCTAATTACTCCAGTGATGTGATCCATTTTCTAAATAGTGAGAACATCAATAATTCATCAGAAGTGGCTGTTAAAAAATTTAATGTCTGACAATCCAAGCCTGGCAAATAGAAAGATAATCTTTTCTGTCTACTAGTTGGCATTCAGAGGCTTTCTTTTCATTATAAAATATAAATGCATTGTTCCTGCTTGAGGCAGTTTAGATTATGAAAGATGACAGATGTATAATGTGTCTAGTTTTGATTGTTTCAGGTAGGAAGGCAGAACCCAGCAGACAGAAACGCAGTTGTCACATATTTAATGAAAATGAGTTTACAAATATGGTTAATAAAGTCTGAATGGTTTCTGCTAATAGTAGCAACCCAATTACATGGAAGTGAGTATAGCTACATAAACATAAAAATATGAAGTAATCAGGTGGTTCTGCTGGCTGAATATTGCACTTTCAGTTAAGAAAAATCCTCTGCTCATTCACAAGACCTTCATTGAGCTGTTGGCATCAACATTTCAGGGAGAGAGCATTAACGACTACAAAGTCAAAGCACACTGCAGAAATGGACTGGCAAGGCATTCTCTTTGCTTACATAAATTTCTAGCTTTTAAATTTCTGCAGCAATGTAGACAAAAATAAGTGATAAAAGCCTTTCTGTTTAACTGTGTCAGAGTGTAATTTGCATGTACATGTTGGCTGAATAGAAAAGGTTAGAAAGGTGTTGCCTGGTTTCCCAAAAAATTAGAACAGAAGTACCTATATAAGTCAGCGCTCTGAATAAAAACACAGCTGCTCAGCTATTCAAAGGTATTTAGGCACTTAACTCCCATTCTGGCAAGTACAGTCTCTCAAAATCAGTGACAATTAGGTGTTCAAATAAGAATTAGGTTCTCAAATAGGTTTGTGGATATGGGCCTATGTCCCAGACCTAAACAGGTTAAATGCTTCAATTAGAATTTAAGCGGATCATAATATAATAGTCCTACTACAAGAAAATGGGTTTAGCATTGCTATTTCTCTTCTTTAACTGCTCAAACAAAATTTTAATGAAGGTCATATAAAACAATTTCAGCATAGACAAATTGTTTAAACAGCCAAATCCTTGAATCATCAATATTTCAGCCCTCATGATATTTCTCACCATAGGCCAACAGACAGAGCTTTTTATCGTTTTCTGAGTCCCAAATGTAATCCTGCATTAAAATTTAGATTGATCCCTAAAGAAGATACTTCACAGATTCTTGCTTCTGAGAACTGATAATTGAATTTTATCAGTTTTATGATTGACGTAGAAGCTGAGAGCATGCTTAAATTATTTGCCATATAATCTGATGCACTTGAAATTTTTACTTTCTAAAACTCCTGTGACATTAGCTGCAACTCTTCATTTCTGGTTACTCAAAGTAATACATTTCATCTTAATCTCAGACAAAGTCCTCTCACAAGCATAAGCTGCCCATAAGCAAAGACAGGTTCTAGTTCAGGACTAACTAGTACCTACAGATACCAGTGATCTTAAATTACTTCACTTTAGGTTCTTGAAAGAGAATGTTTTTCCTATTTACCTACCCAGACTACTTCCAAGGTTACTCAAGCTGAAAATCATACAAGTAGTCACTTATCAAAACTTTGGAAAAAAGGGAAGTTACTTCTTTTCTGAGAATGGTTCCATGAAAATCCAGAAATAATCTCTCAAAATTTAGAACAGTTTATGTGAGAAGATGGGTGATTTTGTAGCATATATTCGCTGTAGAGCCAAGATCTAAATGGGCTGCATGCATATCAGAAAAAAATGTATCTGTGAACTCAGCTGAAAGAACAGTTCTCAAGGAACTGTACACTGGTAAAAAAGCATGCCAGGAGAACTGCAGAGATGATGATTCCAAACTCAGCTTGTATGAGATAGGAAAAAAATCCCCCTAAAAAATACCTTACAAAAACCCCACTAAAATTAATCTACCTACAATGAGTCTAAGCAAACCATTCTCAAAATCTTACAGCACACCTGATATATTAAAAAGAATGAATCTACAGCATTTGTACAGAGATGATACTTTGCATGAACTCCTACTAGAAATGCCCAGCCTCTATAATTAAAGGCTGATTTTAATGCTTTATCTTCTGTCTGGATCATTTAAGGTTTATTAAGTCCTGTGGTTAACAGTTAACCAACTTTTATAATTGCTTTTCTCTGAAAAAAAAAATCAATTTTATCTCTTTTCCAGTCACTAAATCAATGTCTGGGAAAAATGAAGATATATTTTCATGCCTTTAGATTTATTATTTATTTTCATTCTTGATAATTACAGGCATCCTCCCCATATACTGTTGTGTTTAGAGTGTAGTCCCTTAAGTATTAAAGATTACTTTGTGAAAGCCAAATCTATAAGCTAATAGCAAAAAAACCTACCCAAACCAGAAAACATCACAAATACTTTAGAGGTTGTTACATCTCTTCACTAGGGATCATCTGATCTGAATGGGAAATAAAAAGAAGGAAAACACTAACACAAAAAATCCCAAAACAAACCAAAACCAAGAAGCAAAGATATCCATTGAGCCACGTTCTGTGACTCAATCACTTCTGACAACATAAACTACAACATGAAGGGAGAGATTTCCCAAAAATGCTGGTAGCTCAGCATGTGGTAACTTTTGAGCTTTTACTTATGGCTCATCATGGTTTCATGGCAAAATTAATCAATATCCCCAACTAATGTTGGGAGAAATGCATTTCTGGGGGTACAAAGTTTTTCACTGAACAAAAAAACTTACTGACTGCAGCTGGGTTGAGTGCTGGATTTTTAGGCAGTCCAGCATTTCAGACGTCAAAGATGAAAAACAATTATAATCTAGTGGAAAACTGGAATTGAATTTCACAATAAAGTGAATAATTTCATTATGACATATTTGTTCTACACTTTGGGTAAATATATTTTTCAAGGCCAGCTTGGATAAGGTCTTGAGCAACCTGGTGTAGTAGGAGATGACCCTGCCCATGTGAGAGGGAGTTGGGAATAGATGACTTTTAAGGTCCTTTCCAACCCCCTAACAGTTTATGAAAATTACGTGGAGTTATCTAGATATGTCTGCATAGTATTGCTTATGTGCAAATATAACTGGATTTTAGTAAAAATATATAACAACCTTAAAATTACATCTTTTTTTCCCCCTTGAAAAATGATACTGCCATAGACTCAAATCTTATTGATCCACTCTTCGGAATATTAGAAATGTCAGACTCTATTCTGCACTATATTTTTTGGAAGTCTTCTCTAAACTCGGCTTCCCACTTCAGCCTAACCTAGGCAACTTTTCAGAAGACATTTGCTAGCTGGCATCAGCCCATATTGCCATCACCTAGTGTATTTCCAGCTGCTACTCTGGAGCTACTCTAGCACAGATTCCTTCAGTCTGTACTGCAGCCATCACTTTGCACTGTTTACCAAAGTCTTAGTAACTTTTTATTTATTTGGCTTTTTAAATCTTGTTCTCTCTCAGTTTTCAGATTAAATACTGTGTGTGCCTATTCAAAATCCTACGTATTTGGTACTTTTTGAGTTATTCCTTTGTGTTGTTATTACGTACTGCACATGAACATGAAATGTAACAATTTAACTTTGAAGAAATTCTTAGTGCCCAATTTCCAACTATGATATCATCTGATGACTTACCTAAATCATTTTTTGGATTTTTTTCCCTGCAGTAGTTAAAATATTTACCATGTAAATATCTGCCTTTTATTCCCTCTGCAGGTGGTTAAAGCATCGCTTTTGTGATAACTCTAAAGGTCATCTTCATCAGGCAGCATTAAATGAAATCATCTTTCACAGATGTTTCTTTCCATAGCAGACTACAGAGAAGCCATCAGAACGTTACTGTGCTTTTACTTCCTTTGGGGAGCGTTTATTACTTAGCTGTCATCATTAAAAATTCAAAGCAGTGGATTGGCAAGGCAAGCTTAAATGAGATTCTCCCACCACTCATATTTATGGCTAAACAACAGGGGAAAGATGGATTTTTTTTTTTTTAAGTGAAGAAAGAATGAGTTGCCCTTAGAAACAGTAAGTGTAGGCACTCAAACAGCTGCAAAATTTGATTTAAAAATCCGCAGATTTACAGTGATTTTGTTTCCAGAAACTTTACCCAACATAAACCTAGGTAATTATAAGAAATAGCGCAGAGGCAATGATTTGAACAGCGTATTAATTTGAAGAGCAGCACTCAGATTTGGGCATGACTAAGCCCTTTTGGGTTTTTTTTTCCTTAAAAGCAAAGCCCTGTATTGTGCACCATCATGAAGCCAGCAACAAACTCTTTGCTTTGCTCTTTCGTGTGGTATCAAGTAATAGATTTGGCATGGCCAAACCCTTTACTTCGGCAATGTAAGTCCCCTAGGAAGGGACCAAAGACTCCAGAGTAACTTCATTGGTTTGAAACCAAGACCATCTTCTGGAGATGCACAGGATGAGAGCTGCCGTATCTGTCATTTTGCCAATATCCACAGCTGCTGAAAGAGACTGAGAGAGTAAGGCAGCTCAGAACTGCTCTTCCATCATTACCACATTTCCAAAAGAGACTCTACAACCCTGGGCATAAGCTCTGTGTAGAGCATTATACTTTTTTCCCTCCCTTTTTACTCAAAACTGAATTTACAGTTGATTTTCTATATTCTACAAAATTTTACTAAGAAGCTGTCTGATGTGGCCAGTAAAGGAAGCTAGAAAGAGGAACGTTCCTGAAATGTTACCCATTCCCAGGTTTAGACACTAATTTATAGGATGCAGAGAGGGCCTCTGTGTATGAGCAGGCTTGTCAGCACGCATCTTTTGAATTAGGGATCTAACAGTATTCCTTATTAAGGAAAAAAAAGTGAAGCAAACAAAACAAAATAGAAAACAAGCACTTCTATTAACCTACCTCACCATTTTGTCTTCAGTAGTTAAAGAATACACAGAAAAATAAACAAAACAAAGGCAAGAAACATGAACTGAGCCAGAAGGGCTGAAGGCTGCTGCTAGGGTCCTAAGACCAACTATCAAGACTAGTTATTCAGCATGAGAACACGCCTCCTACTAAAACCGTGATGTAACACAGGAAGGATTTTAAGGTTTGTAAATTTAAATTAGTCATCCCTTATCAATCAATTAGTTTTTAGCTAATAATTTCCAACCCACATCGAATTAAGTACCTTGAGCTGAGTGTAGCTACCCAGACTCCCTCTCATCAAAGGAGCACAAACAGCACCTGCCTCTATGGAAGTCACTCCCCAAGGGCCTCTACCCGCATCACCAAAGTGTAAAGAAGGAGCAGAGGACAAGTTCTTTCTCAACTTAAACATCTTGGTTAGATACTTAAAGTTTGTAGGGATGAAACTGAGCTATAGAGTCAGCAGGCATAGGGAAAGCAAAGTTTTACTGGGCTGGCTAAGCCAAATCACGATTTGTTTCATATTATAGAGAAACATGCCTATATAGAAGACTGAGTTGTGTCCCTTCCTGAGGAGCGTGGTCTAAGTGGATTTCCATGACAGAAAATTCATTTATTCAGCCATCTCATGAAAACTAGTGAGTGACCTAATATCTATGTCCATGACAAAGATCTTTCATTGACTTATTTTTGTAAAGCACTTGCCAGCCATGTACCATATATTATAAACCCCAGACATCTCAAAGACAAATATCTATTCTTCATGTGAACAGGAAAGAACACCACCACAATCTGTATCTGCTCAGAGTTTACCAAGAAACATAAAACCTATAAAAACTCCTTGCATAAATTTGAGGTTAGAATCAGTTCTCAGATCATTGACAAAGAAATGTGAGTATTCTACATATTCCAAGGAGAAGTGTGATACTTCAGGGCTTGAGGTTATATTGGTTCCACCTGGTATATACTGTTAAAACCTTAAGAGTAAGTAAGATTAGTAAATGCTGATAAGTAAATTCTCATGCAGACAGGAAATAGTCCCTCTTTGTGACAAAATAGAAGAAACTAAATGCTAATTTTTTTTGCGTATTTCAAATGGACATCCACTGATCAGTTCAATAGGTAGAAAATTAAGCTGCTGTTACAGACTCTCTCATGTGTTCTATTTCTTTAAAGTTGTTACATTTTTCACAGCATTACTGAACACACTGATACAGGCTCTTTCTCAATTCAGCTCCCATGAGAGAAGCACGTTATTCTGGAGGGCCCTAATCGTGCTGCTTTCCACCTGTAAAGTTTGAGACCCCTTCCCTTTTAATTCTGCAGTCAGCTCTGCTGCAGGCTTATGTGGAGATGCTCTGAAGTCAAGCAGTTTCACAGGCACCCCAACAGACAGCAGCAATATGTTACCTTACAAGTGAGTACATATGTGGGCACATGAGGCAACCGTGTGTGGCAGTGATGTGGCTGAAGCCACATGTTAAACACAGGTTTAACATTAATGCCTCCCATGATAACAGAGGTTATAACTTTTCCTGCCTGCTCCTAGCCTTTTGAGACCTCCACCTCACTGTGGAGACCATTCATGGCTCCTGTAATTTGTTGAGAGAAGGGCTGCAAAGGAAGCAACAGAGTTTGCCTTGGATCAAAAACACCCTCTGAAGATGCTTTTTTTTCTCTTTTCTTTCTAGACACAAAGGCTAGAATGGCTCCTAATTTAGGCAGCCCAGACAAGTGCTTAACATTACCTCTGCAACAATCAGCCACATCAATTTTCCTCTTTGCTTTTCAAGTTGTTATGAACTATAACTGTACACATTTGCTGAGGAAACAGTAGTCATGCCTGACAGATTGTCCCAAAACTAAAAAATGTCCGAAGTAATGACTCTACAGAGCACAGCTATTTGAGACAACTGTGTTGTTTAATTCTCGTAATGACATTTTAAAATAAACACTGAAGCACTGATTGAAAAGTATCTGTATTTTTCTGTTCCTTCTTCTGGTTGCCCATGTTGTTGTAGCTACTGTCTGGTAATGTCTTCAACTAACTACAGAGCACTGGAAAAATTCACTATTGTTGTCTGACAAGTTTTGATAAAGGAGAAGTCACCCTTTAATAGAAACACACTTTCTGACTTTGTGACTTTACATGTGAAAGATGCAGAAGATAATAACATGGATAAAATCTGCCTTGTTAACTCCTCTTATATAGCTAAAAATACTCCTGGAAAGTACTTGCAAACACACGAAGCTCAGGAAATTGATTTGGAATAGTCAGCCTGGATTCAGGAAGGGCAAGTCATGCTTGACCAGCCTGATAGCCTTCTACAATGGGGAGGCTATGTTGGTGGACGAGGGTAGAGTCCTGGATGTTGCTTACCTTGATTTCAGTGAGACCCTGGTCCAGCTGGAGGCAAGTCCTGACTGCTGTCGTGCAGGGCTCACTAATGGACCCAAGGCTTTCAACATCTTCACTGATGACCTGACAACAGGATAGAGTGTAGCCTCAGCAAGTTCACAGGTGGTACAAAACAGGGAGGAGTAGCTGATATACCAGGTAATTGTGCCATCTTTCAGAGTGATCTGGACAAGCTAGAGAATGGCTGACAGGAACTTCATGCAGTTCAACAAGTGCACGGTCCTGTACCCGGGGAAAAATCTCCCTAAGCACCAGTATATCCTGGAGGCTCACCAGCTGCAAAGTAGCTTTCCTGAGAACGGCCTTGGTCCTGGGGTACAACAAGCTACCAGAAGTCAGCAGTGCACCTTGGAAGCAAAAATAGGCCAAGAGGATCCCCAGCTGCATAAGGATCCTTCCTCTCTTCTCAGCAAAGACGAGGCCACATCTTAAGTGCTGAGTCCAGTTCTGGGCTTCTCAGTAGAAGCATCACCATTTTGTGATTCTGTGATGCTATAACTAAGTCGTAATGTTGTACGTAACTTTTTTTTTACCTGAAGATCTGCAGTAAAGCATGTGTCTCAAGAAAAAAAATCAACAGAAAAAAACTTAAAAATTCCCCAGGCAGATAGATGGGGTGGAGCAGGGAGAAGGAAGCAACTGAGTGATGATAATTCAGATTAGCTAAGGGTCTCCTGCCTTACCTGAAACAACTTCAAGTCTGCTTCTGTGGATATGTACAAAAGAGTTAATACAAATCTTTTAGGCAAAGAGGAAAAGGGTACGGCAAAAATGTAAGCCAAATTTATAATTAAATGGTGAAAAACATTACATGGAGCACCAAAACTCCCTGAACCCAGTAAATGCAGGGTCACAACTGGGTTTTATCCTAGCGTAGCTCGAAAGAGGGAAGATGAAAATAGCAGGAATATACAGCTGATAAATGGGACACATTCCCGTAAGTCAGAATGCATTTTTTAAGCCATCTAGCAAAGTGATTTCTTTCTCAAAATCTTGCATTGAAAATATATAAGATCTGTTGCCTCCAGACACACTCTAAAATAAATATTCCTTTACCTTACATTCTCCTCCTCGTAAAAGCCAACTTAATCCATGCTATACCAGCTTCGGTGTTGTATCTCTAATCCAAACCAATTCTGTCCTTCTGCAGGGCTCCCCCTTTCTCTACCTCAGTTTCTCATTTGTTACGTGGCAAAATCACATTTTCAGATTTGACAGGAATGTTAGTACTACAGTATATTAAAGGTTGAGGGGTTTAGATATTATATTGATAGACTGTCCATATGATAAGTATTTCTATCATCAGAATTTATAGACACAGTAATGGAAATAATCATAGAATTATCTTTGAATTCCACCTTTAGAAAACCATGGTAGTGTTTCTCATTTGTTTACACTATTTCCATAGAAAAAATGGCATCTGTAGAGCAAACTACAAAAAAATAGACTAAAAAATTACCTTTTCCATAGCACTTTCATTTTTCTCCTGTCTGTTCATATGCTGTATTTTTAAATTCCATTCATTCTATTTGTGTTCTTTCAAAATCATCTTTATTCTGTCAAGTTCTCCAGTTCTATTTGTTTATGTTTAAATAAATAATGGAAAATGAGGTGTTTTGGGGTTGTGGGGATTGGGGAGTTCTGCCTGCTGTCTGACATCATTGTTCTGTATTGGCATATGTTCTTAAAAATGTGGAGGCATATCTGAAAAACTCTAAGAAGAACTCCTAAAAAAAGCTACAAACCTAAAGCTGCAGCCATCTGGAGCAAGAGCAATGCCTGCCATGAACTTGCATACCTCAGACTCTGAAAGGTTTTCAAGCTGAATTAATTCACATCTGTTTAGAGAAACAGGCAGACTTTTACGCAATGGAAAGCAACATGGCACTTAGAAGCAATTAAAATTATAATTAGAGAGTCTTTTCTAATGTGCTTGCAGTAATCTGGGATAATTTTTTTTCTGGTAGAGACAGAAATGAAGGTCCAGTCTGGAACAGAGATTGATCTATTGGCTGCTTGCAGCTTGCCCCTTCCGTACGAACGGAAGGGACAAGCTTCTTTCTTGGAACGACCCCAGGCACAGCCAGCTGCTGCTGTGCTCCTAAAGATACTTGGTTTCAGCTTCCTGGCTATTTAGCTAGCAAAGAAGGTTACCTGATTTCCAGCCTAAATTGCCTAATACAAGTTACATAAGAAGCAATATGCGTGCTGCTGCTTAATGGTGATACCCACTGGAAACCCGAGCCACCCGTGTACTCCGTGCCTGCCTTGGTTCAGAGAACCAAAACTTCCGTCTACAGGTCTGAGACCTCACCAGAGCAGGGCAAAGCTCCATATTTGGCATGTGGACAGATTTGTCATGGGAGAGGGGCAGGGTGAAGTGGATTCTGGTCTCCCCCTCAGCTGAACACTCAGCAATGAGACGGGGCACTGTATGGCCATCACTGCCGTAGGGGCTGCCCAGACACCGGCCCCATGCCCAAACATCCTCATCAAGAATTATTTTTAGTGTATTTTACCATCTATGATACTGTCTCCCTCAGAATTTTGATTTGCTGTATTAAATCTCTAAATTTAGTGTAAATATGAAAATGAATTTGGTTTAAAGTTCAAAGACTAAAAAGCAGTTAAAAGGGCATATTTTACCTATTGCCATTTCGCAGTTAGGAAAATTGAGGTTTACTTAGTATGCCAATCTAAAAGAAAGTAACTAGTAAGGTATTTCACTCTATTTTCTCTAGGAGCTCTTAGAAATTATAATAATAGTGTTTCTAGAGTT
This sequence comes from Atrichornis clamosus, assembly GCA_013400975.1. Lineage (NCBI taxonomy): Eukaryota > Metazoa > Chordata > Aves > Passeriformes > Menuridae > Atrichornis > Atrichornis clamosus. The sequence continues at coordinate 24,953 of WBMZ01005643.1, forward strand.
TACATATTTAATTAAGAAGTGATTTTAACTATTTCAAAGATCAAATTTCTCTACGTGCAAGAGAACCAGTATCTTTGTGAAATCTTTGCCTTTAAAGATATGAATGCCATTATAGAAGAGCATGGCACAGCCCTACTCATCTTGACAAGTTCAAGGCAATGATGAATGAATTCTGAGATAAAAATCTGTCACTATCATTTGCAGTAATAAAGGGAAGGGACACTAAATAAGCCAATGAGTAAGTGTTCAGAAACACAGTGGTATTTTTTGCAAGTGTTACGTAAAACAATTTTCAATAACTGTCATCTAAGTTCATCAGCTGTCATAATGAAATGACAATATATTATGAACAAAGTTGTAGTCCTATAATTTTAAAACTGAGTCTTCGGTATGAGAAAAATAAGGAAATTAAAAGCAACCATCTCTTCTGAATTCACTTTCTGTTCCCAGACAGACCTGTGTGAGATAATTGCATGATAACACAACCAAGTATATAACACCTATAACAGGTTAGCAAAAAAGCAATTCATTACCGCTACATTTAAATAGTTTTTTAAGTGTTACAGGCAAATTTCTGTGATGTGCTGCTTTAGTAATTTGACTAGGAAGACTGGGATTCTCTTGTGGAAAAGTCTGAGAAGTAGAGTTGGAACAAAAAGAATATTCTCTGACAGTAATTTTTTACAGCAGGCTGCCAGAAAGGTCCACTATCATGATAAACAAAGAGTGTCCCCAAACTGAATGGTAGGTCTGTGTCCCCTGAGCTTCTCCCCTAGCCCTCAAACTGCAAAGCTGAGACTTCTTTAACCTGAATTTCAGATAACTTACTTCACTCTGCAGCTGGAATAGGCTAAGAAGATATAGGCTGCCTGTTCCTGTAGCCCAAATGAGACAAACGAGATCTTGTCAGGCAGCAGGAACGCAGCCGAGATCTACCACGGTCTTGAACCCTGCATCATGCACAGGATTGCTTTTAGTTCACGTGTCCTGTCTCCTACAATCAGGGTCCCTAAGCTTCACCTGTGGCAAGTGTGAATAAGCAGTTGAAAATTGTGTCCTTTGGCTGAGGTCACAGACAGTTACATATTACTTTAAACCACTTAATTTTTACATTCAAGAATGTCTTGTACAATATAAAAGTGGTTTATTTTTTTTTAATGAACACACCGTAAATTAAGGAGTTCAGAATTATTTTTTAATGAAAAATATGCTTGAGTGCATTGCTGTTATGCAACTGACATCATGAAGAGGAGCAGGATTTTCGAAAGCATCTTCGCAAGTGACTCCGTTAAGGACACGTGATGCTTTTAATGCATTAGCTCCTGGCTTCTGATGTGAATTCCTGACTGCTTGAAGCTTGTGGCAGAAACTCCAGCCGTTTCAGAGAGGCCACAGTTTCACTCCTGATGTTTTTCCAGTTCTAATAAAAAATACAAAGATTTACTCTTTACATGCCTTATTTTTCAGCATTTCTCTCCTTGGGTCATCACTAAGTTTAAAGACATTATTACATAGTTGATGTGGATTTTATGTCTCACTCTACTTTAAGAATATTATTTTTCAGCCAAGCATGTTGCCAATAGCAAAGAACTTACTAACAATATGAATTATATACATTCAAGTGTAAAGAGAATGATCTGAGCTGAAAGAGGTATTGAAAAGCTGAAAATGTATTGAAAAATACATTGACTTAGTGTCAAATATAATTCACCATAAATAATGCTTTTTCAAAAGTCAAAAATACCAGTGTCATGTTGTTTCACTAAATTATGTATGGCAAAAATTCACTAAGAAGCGTTTATGGGTTTTCATATCTAGTTCATACAAATTTAAAGACCAAAGTTTGTCTTCAGTGTAAGCAAGCGGATAATTTGGCCAAAAGCTATAAAAACTCATGTACAAACAATAAAAGTGTGACTATCAATATGAAGTGGTTGTTATTTTTCTGGAACATGGGGAATGTTGTATCAGCTGAACAGAAAACAATAATCAGAGAGGGATCAGAAAACTGCATGGGAAAATAATAATAATATTGTGGAAAAGGAACGTACATCCAAAAGGCTTTTTGAAAATATTATAGAGATTTACTTTAAATGTATAATAATTTAATTATTTATATAATGATCATGTTCAAAATACAAGCATGATAAACGGTGCACACATACTAAAATCAGGTAAATAGGGTGTCCTCATTTCATTGAAGCCCTATCTCAGTAAACACTCACCCTTCCTTCCACCAATGAGTCTACCTGTTCAGAGCAGCCACCAGGAGATCCTTGCCTTCTTAATTCCTAAGTGGTCTGTGTGGCAAGTCAGGAATGCAAGCTGAGAGTCTTATGATCAACAAGCCCTTGGAAACACAAAATTTGAAGGTTGCAACAACCAGTGAGATAAAGAGCTTTAAAGACAAGCTTATGTTACTCTGCTACAATCAATCATTGTTGATGCACAAGAATCTAAGACAAAATATTTTTGTATATTTTGAGTTTCATAACTATAAAGTTACAAAGACTTACAGAGGCAGATGTTTGAGAAAAGACCAGGCTACATTTTTCAGCTTCTGATCCACAGATCTTCCCTTCTGTCTCCTTCTGACAAATTCAAGGCATTCATACATACAGGACAGGAGTTGGGTCCAGTGTATAAAGTGCGCATTTTACGGAGGGTGTTGGGACCATGAGGTCCTTGCAGTCAGCTCTTCTCATTATTTTTTGCTCCTTCTCAGTCCAAACATTATCAGGAGGAACTTTGACCATTTTTTCAGAAACCAAGTGTGCTGGTGTTTGGCAAAGCACTAAGCAGATTCTTAGGGCCATTGTGATGATGAGTAGAATTTCTCACCTGCACAGTCTACTACTGTGGTACTAGCTCTAGTACTGAGCTCAGACATGATGTTAATCAGAAAATTTGAGGTGATTATGAGCTCGGAGATAATAACCCAAGGCTTTATCTCTGAAAGGTAGAATGACAGACATGTTTAAGCATAACTGTTGTTTGCAGCTGTTGTAAAGATGATGCTTTCCTGGGGAAGTGCACAGACTGCAAAGTGAAAAAAACATGAGGTTTATTTTACTTAATTAAAATGTAAGAGAAAAATATTAATTGGAGTAGAAGTCATATTGTAATTATTTGGAGGATTTCAATTTAAAAAAAAAGAGTACTCACTTCTTGGATTCTAATTCTTGTGTTCTTATGTGCTCATATATTAACTGAGAAATCTGGTAGGTAATTTGCATTATAACAGCTCAGAAGCAGGTTTCTGTAGAGTGCTGTAGAGGAACACATCTCTCTTTTGGATTATCCAGGCATTTGTTATGTGCACTAGTCATACAGAATTTTTCAGGATGTAACTCTTTCCACCAGGGTTTAAGCTTCAACAAATCTACAGATAGGTCCCACAAAAGACATCCATTCAAATAATTATAAAAATAGAACATATGACTAATTAGATAAGACCACGTCTTGAAATACTTCCTGGTTATCCATGTAAGCCAATTTACACAATCCTTTTCCCTTTACCTTAAGAGAATTGTATTATTACCTTTCCCCAGTGATTCAATTACAATAGATTGATCTGTCTTTCAGACAAAAGAATATATCTGAGAAAATTTTTAAAACACACCCTTTTTTTAGCAACTAACTTTCACAATAGTTTCAGTACACCCCTTAATCTGTTCTGTATGACCCTGAAAAATATTGACAAACTTCACAAAGCCCTATGGCTCAACATACTTCCAGAAAAGAGCTCCATAACCCATTCTCAAACATTAAGAAGCTTTGCTTTATCCACAGCTCTGCTTTTTGCTCTCCCGGTGTTACCAGTTAATACCTGATGATGAAAACAGAAATGCAGTTAGCGATTAGCCCTGCATCCATTTAAGCTGTCAGTGGTAACAGGAGCTGCTCTTTGGACACCAGACACTGATCAGCTGCTTGCTCATTTTCTAAAGAAGCTGTCCACAAGTGTCTGGAAAGTGGTGTCCTTGGGACCAGCAGCTTCAGCGTAAACAAGTGACTCTCACTGATTTTTTAACTGTCATTGAGTTTGGTTTTCAAGGAACAGTATAGAATTACTGCATGATCTTTGACATCTTTATAGATGTTATGCTATACATTTCCCATTTCCTCAAACACTGGAAGCAAACTTTTCTCTATGTTTTGTACTATGTGTGCCTATCACAAAATCAAGGCTATTTTAACTGTTCAACAGCATTATGAACAATATTTTTAACAGACTTTCAATAACCTTCTCAATATATCAAGGAATTTTAAAAGACTGCTTTATTGTATGTTTTGTGAGAAAAGAAACAATAAAGTTCTAGTCCTCAAGAAAGCAGAGGATGCTTTTCAATTCAATTTTTATACAATAAAAATATTGTACAAGAGTATTTCAATAGTTGTTTTACTTCCCATGTTCCTAAGCTACAATTCCATTTTATTACAAAGCTGTTATTGCCAGAAATCAATTGAATCAACTCCTTCAGTACAGGGAATTTGTTACCTTTTATGTTTTAAGGGAGACACTAATAGCTCCTGAAGCAAACAATACATAATATTTGTATTATTGTAGATTGTTGCTGGGGTTTCTCAGTGGCTAGATAGGTCTTACTGTGTCAACTGTTAAAAAAAAAAAAAAAACAAACTAGCAGGAAGTAGTTGCTTCAGTGGAAAGTTTATTCAAAATAGACAATAGTTTGAAGAGAAAAAAATAGAATCATAAAATACCCTACATATATAAAGCGTATTGTTGGTTACCATCAAAATGCAGCTAAAATGTGGTAAAAACCATGTGTCTAAAAAAAAGGTAACAAAATAGTATCAGTAGAAAATGATATATGCACTAAGCAAGCTGAAGAGCTACCTCACAGTTTGTGTCAGCACTGTGAAACATTGCTGGACCAGCAGTTTTCTTTTTACAGATGTTTTACTTTGACCTTATTAGTTTGGCTTTTACAAAGACATAGCTGTCAAATTCACAGCAAAAATGGAAAAAATGTTGATCCTATTACTCAGTAGTGCAGGGACATCCTTTCTTATTTTTTCCAGTCAGCACTATTTTATATCAAATTCATGATTTGGTATGATTTGCAGAACAACAAAAGAATTACCATAGGGGGTAAAATGGATAGATTAATGCAATTTAGCATGAACACTTTTCCTGGAAAAACTCGTGCTTTTAATTCAGTCTTGAGCTACAGAACACTGTTTTCCTCATTCCAGTTGTTTTACAAGATTTCCTACAATATTACAAAATAATTTCACTTTTTAAAAATTTCATTTAGTTTCCAATGCTATTATCAACAATCATGACACTGCTCCAAATAAATGTCTTTACCCAAACTTATTCAAACGAATGCTAAAAATTTTTATTAATAGTAATTATGAAGTTAATCTGATCCACAGATGGGTAACACAAATATCTAAATTTTGCACTTGAAAGGAGACTCAAAAACAACCTGAATGATCTTTTGGAGGGGGAGGGGAGAGAGTAGAGGGGGCAGAGTGTAGTTAGTCTGCATTCCCACATTTAATACTTTTTCCTTTTCCCTAGCAAATTTGGCATCTGTAGTAGCATACTTACAGACTCTTTACTGGTTATCAGCAGCTATTGCTCTAAATGGATACTTTGGAATCATTGTACTTAACACTATTTCAGGAGTAAATTTAAATGTGTTCCTTGATGGTCTGAATTCACTTGTCCATGCCCAGTGTCGATATTTTGATTATGACTTAGCTATCTAATCTTCTCTGATACATCCTGGGGAGACAATGACCCATATGGAATAGGTGAATAGGGCAGAGGAGACCTACACTATTTTGCAGAGGTGGCTGGTGGGCAGGCAGGATGCTGCAATTTATCTGAACTGTCACTAGGCACCAATGTTTAGGGCAACCAAATTTCACCTTTGGAAATGAAAGCAAAGACAGAAGAATAAAGAAACTTGACCTGCTCACTCACCTTTTAAAATTATCTTTTCCAAATGAGGTTAAGGAAGACAGAGTATTGAGCGCCTACTATGGCAAATAGAACCCTTGGCTGTGAATCTCTGGCAATAGCTGATGATTAGTAGGAAAGAGCCTGGGTGTATTTCGAGGAGGATGTGCATCAAGGGCACATGTAATACAGTGTGAGTCTACTATGATGCACCAAATACTATTAAGACAGTAGACAGTTAGAAACCAAACTAGAAAAACTTTCCTGACACATATAAAAATTAAGTTGCCAAATAGCCTTTCAAAAGCTATTTCTCTTTGATTCCTACTGCTTCAGACTCCTGACCAATGAAACCAAGGAAGTACTTTAAAAAAATGTGTTATGAAGAGCAAACCTGCACTAGAAGAACAGAGACCTCCTGACCCAGTAGTCCTTTTCTGCCAGGGGAGGAAAACAATCAAAACACACTCCATACTGTTTAATTGTTAATGTGCTCCATCAGAAGGTTTGGATTCTTCAGTGTAAAGCTCATTCGAGCCCTGCTCAGCCAAGGTAACAAGAGCTCCCTCCTGGCAGGGTAGGCAGGAAAGGCAGGAAAGGACCTAACACGTGTAGACAACAGGATAAAAAAGAGCTGAAGAGACAGTGAAACCATGCATTAGTCTCCTGGAGCTCAGGTGTGACATTTTGGTGATGTCCACTTGAAATACTCCTAGAGGATGGCCGGCCGCTCTGCCACCGCAAGAGATTTACAGGCTTGAAGCCGAAGAGCCCATCCTCAGTAACAGTAAACCTTGGCTGGCAAAAGGTTAAGACGTTCAATTAGGGGAGCCTGTGATTTAGATATGCAAGAAGACTGAAACTGAAAAGCAGAAGCTTATCTCTAACACTAGTAATTTAGCTATAATTTCATCCGCTGTGACCTTCCTGGGAAGTGCTTCCAATAGATATGGTACCTTCACTAAGAGCATGACAATCACCTGATAGAAACGATCCTTTCCAGCGGAATTGAAACAGGAACTAATTAGCATAAAAATCAATACCTGGATTCTGCTTAGTTATCATAAATAACTCAGATGCGTCATGGATAGCAGAGGACTTTCCTCTTTTGGGCATAGGTGAGTCTTTCTTGGTTTAACACACGTAAAAATGACTTTGGGGATTTGTTTTTGTACAACGTTCTACTTGGCAAAAACTCAGAAATTTCACCGTATTAGTACAAAATAGCAACTTTGAAAAAGTATTACTGAGGAAAGGAAAATTTCAATAAAAACAATTCAAGAAAAATGGGCAAAATGGGCAATAGAAAAAGAAAACTACAGCAATAAGTAACAAAATTTTATGAGTGAGGACAGATGAATGTAAATTCATGTAAATTGACAATTTTACATGTATGTCATGGCTATTCACTCAACTCCCGCTCAGTTTTGGTCTAACACAATGCTCACAGTAAGGCTTCATATTTGCTGAGAACAGTGCCAGATAATGTTTGATTCAATTAATGGGTTGTTCTGTAAATTTGACAGATCCAGATGAATAAATATCCAGTCAAAGTGAGCAAGAAATGTGTGTGGACATGGTAGATGAGAATATATAGACAAATGTGAACAAATATTTCCAAGATGCAATTATATCAGGTTATCATAATCCTCCAAAGCAGAAGTTAACTGGGATAGTCTATTACAACTGAATGCCTTTTATGATTCTGGGAATTATATCTATGCACTTAGTCAATTTGAGACTTAAAACATACTGTGTGCATACTACCTATAAGAAAGGCAGTTTAACTCTGCCTGCAAGAACAAGAAAAACTGTGAAAAATTACAAAAAATGTATTTAAAAAAATATATCTACATATTTAATCTTATACATTTATTTCACCAAAGTTAGAATTAAGTTGTGAATTAGAGAGTTTTCTCTGAATTTTTAGAATGGAACAAATTTACTGACTATATATTTTCTTTTTATGTAAACTCTCATCATGATTAAAGAAATATTTGCACCACAGAAGAAATTCCAGATCTTTCAAACATATATTAAAAATTTTAGCAACAAAAATAATGACAGTCTATTAGACAAATTATGTTATGGATATAAACCTTCATAAATCCCAGAAAAATATGTGTATTTTAATCTCGAAATCATTATTTTTGTTTAGAAATACACTTCAGTCTGCTGACATGAAGGAAGAGGAACATATTCAGCAGTCCTTATAGAAGGTTGATAGGAGTTGCTGAGTTATTAGAAATGCTTCTCATCCAGTATTGCATGTTCCATTTTAGCAGGAATTTGTATTGAAAAGTTTCACACCATAGCAATAATCTCCTCTATTAGGAAAAGAAGTGTCAGTATGAGTAGGTTACAGATAGATAGACATTCCTAGAAAAGCTTTGAATCATATATTGTAAACAAATGTACTTCATTTTTGTAAGTAATAGTAAAAGCAGCAGTAGTAGTAGCAGCAGTAGCAGTAGTAGTAGAATCACCACTATCTCCCTGAGATCTGCTAACACTAGTTGAGGGTGACAGCTCAGCATCTCAGCCCTGTGGCCCAAAAAGATGGGACTGCCATTTTCAGAAGTTTGAGTGAAAGTTTGCAGACAACTGTAAGCATGGGACTAATATAGTTTTCATAAATGAACTTTTTCAGTTTGCAGGTTTGTGTCTGAGGTTTGAATTTGATCCCCAGAGTGTACATAAGCAATTGGAGCAGAATACAACTGAAAGCAAAAACTGGCCTTCCACTAAGTATTGTAAATTAATGGCTCCATAGTAATTTTTACAGGACATTACAGCATTACCAAGATTATTGTTGGACTTTGCAGAGCAGAACTGAATCTGATGCTTTGGGACTTATGCTATTATACACCAAATATGAAATGATAATTAGCTCTATGTACAAAGTCCTAGCCCTTTCCTCTGAAGCCTTGGTGCTGGCCTGGACAACTGTTAATCATCTCTTTCCAATTTAGGTATTTACTTTTCCAAAAGTACATTTTCCAAATTAAAGTTCTTGATACAGTTTCAACTGGAGGCCCCAGTTCAATGTAACCGTGATTTAAAACTGAGTTTAATGCAAATATATGGTATGTCACTTGTATAGCTGACAGCCTTTAAATGACTTAATATAATAAGAAAAACACTTGCTGTATAGCCAAGTAATTAACTGTATTAATAACTGAGCAATTTTTCTGCTGTAGTTCAATTTGTGAAAAAAATTTAAATCACCTATAAGTTGGTAGCCCTTACGCAAATACTGTTTGTATACTGTGGATTTTCAATTTCCCTATCTTAATTCACATATTTTTATTTGTCTCATCAAAATGCACATTTTTTCACTAAAATGGTTTGAGTAATGATGTAGGGATGATATTCTTTAGGGCCTTTTTATTTTTCATTCTAGTCACCTGTGAATTATATAGTCTTTGGTCCTTGAGTGGAGACCTGCCATTAGTAAGATCATAATAAATATGACTTGTTATCAGAATACAAATGAAAAATAAAACTATACTCTAAGAATAACAAGACCCCTGGGACGAGTAAGACCTTGATTTATACTAGGCCCCTGAAGATTATAAGGCTATGACAAACCGTTTTCATTACCTACGCTCTGTCTACATTTATCTATTGCAGACTTCAGGGCAGCCAGTTACACATTTACAATACGCTCATTACAAAAAAAGAAAGGCAGATAAAATTCCAATAAATATTTACACAGAATTATCCATACTCAAACAAGAATTGGAATGGTCAGACTTCTTATTAAAATTATCATTAAGTTCATCTACACAGCTGCTGACAATATTTTGATTGGAAAAGCACCACTGCAGACATCACTCACAGCAAACAGGCTCTCTCCTAAGCACCTCTGCTTTAGGGTGAAGATGAGTGAAATGCCTGGGTCTAAGAATTTTCCCTATGTGGAGGGAACTTAAGAGCAGGTCATCATTCACCCTCAAAGCTCACCTTTTCTGAGTCACCCCTTTCAAAGTCTGTGAGGAGGCAGAGGGGTTTGAAACGGCTTGAAGGTGCTATGCTGTTTTAGGTAGACAGTATTTTTCTCTCTCTACATAAAAAGAGATTGTATCTTAGAATTTTCCTGTGCTGTATATTAAACTCTCCTCATGTTGTTCTTTTTTCTTTTATTCTCTGCTATGTTTTCTAATACTTTACTATCCAATATAGGATAAAAACAACAGAAAGGTAGAAATTAAGGGAAATCCTGCCAATTCTTACCCAGTAAGGTGCCAAGCAATGTTAGCAACCTTGAGCACGTGACTTGAAAGCTGCTTTTTAATTCAACACAATGTGTCAGTTGTTAAACTGAAATATCTCAACAGTATTGAAACTCGGAGCAACATGAGTCATGAGAATTTCCATGAGTTCTATGTGCAGATCATACTGAGTAAACTTCCACAGAAAGAGCAAGAAATTAAGATTTGGGTGTGGTGGGGTTTTTTTTTTTAATAAAGAAGTGATGTGCATTTTTCCTTCTAAAAAACAGTATCTGCAAGCAAGCATTTTGTTATCACTCTCCCTTCCATCTTCATCAGAATTCTGCATCACAACCTGTGCAGAAAACACTTCCTAGCCTCATATCAGGTTTTTCCACTTGCTTTTTCAAGAGAATTTGTCCTCATGGGACCATTTTATTCTCACTGAGCTACATCTCAATCAGCAGACAATTCACTGAGGAGACTCAGTTTGAATTGTTTCATGTAGTCACACTCAATTGAACGTAGATGCTGGCAATCATTATAGGCCATGGCCTTCTTCTGACAGTTTTGTGAAAAATATCCAGAATCCACACATTCACTGAATTTCATACTCCCCTGAAATTGGAGGTGCACACTGTGTCATGGGATGACCTTCTTCAGTTGCTCTCCCCCCAGTACACTCACACATGGACATTCTCATACTTACAGCAGAAATAGGCAGGAAAACTGAGACCTGCAGGCTTTAGGCTGAGTAATCCTACCAGGTTATCTCAGCTTTCTGGGAGCACAGGAGACACAGTTGAACTGCATGGACCCACCAGGTCAAAGGCTGCAATCTCCAAAGTGGATGTAGGAAAATTTCGTGAGTTTTCCCCTCAGTAAGATTTCACCATGAATTTTAAACATGACCCAATCCAGATGAAAAGTACGTATGCTTGCATGCCCGGGATTTACTACTATGAATGTCTTTTTGTCTTCTTTGGTATATTTTCAAAAGGCTTCAACCATTTCTCTCATCCGTAACTTTAAGCCAGCTTTAGAATATTTGCATCATTGCAAAGAAAAGTATTGTCTTGAATATATCAATGTCATATATCAAGTTCCAAGATATTTCACAATCTCATCTTTAAAATGGATATTAAAAAAAGCAGGGGGTCTCAAAACTCATTTATGTAAAAAAATATTCCGACACTGCCTTCTGATCTTACTTGAGAAAAATGGTATTGATTGAATCACAGTACAACAGAAAAAAGGTCCAAATGTAGTGGAAATTAAGAAAAACAACTTCTTTAAGAGAATGACAGAAAAATACTGGATTTTGGTTGTTTTTATGTTGACCACAGAGAAGAACCTAGGTATGCTTTAACCAAAAAAATAGAAGCAAAGTAACGAAGCAGTAAGTTCTGTTCTTCCTAGTGATTCCAACGAAAGTAGTTCATAGACATTAAGAGTAGAGAATTCGCACTAGGTCATGTATTCCATCTCCTTACCACTCCAAGACATTCTGGCAAACATGCAAGTCATTTGGAAAAAATCACATATTTTGTGGTTAATAGTATAACTTGTTTAAATAGCTTTCAAGTAAGAGCAGTATTGAAACATAAGGTAATTAAGCATACTTTAATTATTCTACTGTTTGGCTCGCAAAGATTTTCTGCAAAAGCAGTTTATTGAGAAAGTGGTACATCAGCTCACATTATGAATACTGCTTTTCAATGCAGGAAGCCTGTTTATTTATTTATAAGTGACAACTTAGATTCTATCAGATGCAGTATTGTCAGGCAGCAACAACCAGCTGACTCACAGACGCTGGGGCCAGAGCATGTCCTGGCAGAAAATCCTGCCCACACAATCAATGGCCAAGACAGAAATTAGGTTGAATCCAACCCTTATGGTGTCAGATGAGGTTGTAAAATGCACCTTTTTGGTAAAGACTTCTCCCAGAATCAATGCTCTTAAAACACATCTGTAGACAGTCACAGTTTTCTTCCTTTCAGAATTACAAGGATGGAGAAGAGCAAATACAGCATTTTGCTCTAGACCTTTCTAATCTCTGAGGCTTTTACTGAGGATCTTACCCTCAGGCAACGGTTACCAACGTTTAACATAAACAGCCAAACCCAATAACAGGACTTATCCTAGTGTACAGTGAGATAATAAGGTGCCAGTTCACAGTGCATTACACAGGAAAAGAGCACGTCTCCATTCTATGTGCCCTGCTCCCTGTTCACTGCTGGCTGTTAAGGGAGGTAGAACCTCACAAACAAACGATAGACAAAACTGAAGTCATTAGGTAAGGTGCTCTGGGTGCTTTCAGACTGCAGACACAACCATTACAGCAGACAGCTTATTTTCATACTTGTGGATATTGGGCAGATATTTAAATTCATGAGAAATAGAACTAATAAGGAGGAACTTCAGGAAGTAAACAAGTAGGTTATTAAATCTGCTTACGACAGTAGCTAATAATCCTCATACAAGGTAAGGCATCCAAATATCATCACTGCAACTAATTATCATTTGCTTTCCCATTTTTTCTATGTACACTTAATAACATTTACTAGGCAAAATAAAAAATGGATGAAGCCATAAAATCACAGAATGAATGCAAATATGTCAGTTTTGTTGTGGGATTATAGGACACGTGAAAAATATTTATTATCCTTCATATAATGTTCAAATGGGGTAATCTGTATAGACTCAGGCTGTGGAATTTTACAGAATATGCCATCTGTATCTGTAGCTATTCTGTTCACAGAACAATGTGATTTTTCCACAGATTATTTATACAGTACACAGAGAAGAATTTGAAGTGATTGAAGAGGCTGCCAAACACCATACTCTATCTTCAGGATATAGATGATACCTTTAAAATGGGTGAAAGGCTAATTAATCTCAAACTGTTCATGGATGATATATAAGACAATATGCCTTAGCCTGACAGCATTTTGGGAAGGCAGACAATTAAAAACGGAGCCATGATTTTCTTCACAAGACAGCACACATACAAAAACCAGACAAGAGAGTTTAATATACAGATGCATGAGAATTTGAACGCCACTTGAAATACAACTTGAAACTCAATCTTCACTTCAAATACTATAGATAGCTACAGGGCAGACTGGTTGAGTTTGATAGAATCCACAGCTTCAGGCCCTTGAACAGGTATTTTAATGGGGGAAAAGGCTGCTATATGTGTTTTACTGTACTATTACTTTCTAGCAATAAATAATCTGCAGCTTTCTAACAGATGCAGATTTCATGGCAAATTACAACTGCATTCTTCAATTTTCTCAAGGAGAGCAATCAAGATATATGTATCCCATAACGAAGCAACGGTCTTCTTTACTGTTTAATTTCATACTAGATCAATATATGTGCACATCTATCATTATTGCTCTTCTTCCTTATCATGTCTAAAATGAGATGACCAGCTTCCTATGCAATGACTATATTGACACAGAAGTCATGACGTTATCCTGACTGAAAGAGGATTTGAAGATTTCATGTCAAATTAGTCCAGACTTTGAAAAAGCAGAGCTCCAGCATGGAACACTGTAAAAAATAAATTGCCCTGCTTCCCAGATGAATTTTGCAGCTTGCACTGTACTTAATGGCTGGATTTCTTCCTGTACCTGACCTAAGAGGTTTCAAGTGATTGAAAATAATCAAGTTCTTTTGTTCTACAGAAGTACCTGGCAACCTTTGGAGTTATATGAGTAATAGATAGCAACACGTCTTTTTGTGCTTAGTGCTAGGCTATCCTCTTTAGGTACTGACCTCTAAGAAATATACGGGACATAACAAATTAATGATATAGGCATCTGACTTTTCCAAGTGCCTTGATGGAAAGACATCACAACTGTGTACAACAAAACTTATCTGCATGAAATTTTGCTCTAACATCCTTCCTGGAATGTAGGAGAGGGCAAGGCAAAGATGACATGGTTTAGTCACCCAAGAGACCAGGCTTGTTTAATCTATAAATACAAAGACTTCACCTCTTTCACAGATTTTTTTTTTACCACATTCCCCTGGCTTGCACTACTTCATGCTGTACATGACACAACTTTAAGTGCAATCAAAAGCAAGATTGTATTTGCATTGACATTTGAAAGAAGTATCTTCTCTTTTGCATATGATAACAGGAATTGTGCCTAGCTCCTACTTAACCAACTGGAAATTTGATTACTTGCAACTATCCAGATGGGTCATTGCAGGTAGCAGATGTCCCCTGTGGCTCACACATTTTTAGCACGAGTCTGTAATGTAAGTCTTCACTCTTGCTTGTATTTCCCAAAGTACCTTTTTCAATTGTTTGTTTAATTATGGCTTTATTTGAAATGGCCTAGCATAACACTTACTTACACACTAGTAAATGACCTACTTTCGTAAGTCGTGTTTTTGATCTCAAATTTCTGTGTCTTATTTGAGCTAGTTTTGTTTTGGCTTTATTCCCAATCCACACTCATACCGCTATGACATCATGTCCCCACTATCTCATTTTCAGCTACTCAGCATGACACCATGTAGTAAAGGCACATGCTGCTACCAGACAAAAATAATTTATTTATCATTCACAAATCTCCAGAGTTTCAGTACCACTCAGGTCCACATACTTCTCATACGAATTATTTTAACGCCTCAGTGTTCGCAGGACTGACAATGAGAGCAGACACCACATACTTCTCCAGGCAATTCACCACTTTTGCAGTTCTCACTTGTACCATTTTTTTGTACTTATTTATGTAGATACTGGGATGTTTGAGAGATGTTTTTACCACCAATATTTCTGGGACATAAAACCAGAATTAAACAAGAGTTTAGTTCTGGAAATGTCAACTTCAGAAAAATTAATATGGTTGTGTCAACACCCAATGATGCAAAGAGACAAGTGATGCAACATTGCTCTTTCATTACTACTAGCCTTTTAAAAGTCTCTATTTTTATCTTATAACTTTTTTTCAGCCAAGTAGCCTATTCTAGGGATCATAAATAACTCTAAAACTGAGATAAAGATATCAAGAGTGAACTTTTTTTACAAATTAAGCCTGCGTAAATCTCTCATTCCTGCATCGTGAGAGTATTTCTCCAATATTATGAAGTAAAGCTGTATATACATTTTCTTCACAGAACCCTACTCTATACAATAGCATAAAATACAGTACAATAGAGTAAAAATATGCCTATATTATTACTTTCTAGTGAGTGGAAACAGATTTACTACCTTGTAGAATTAGAGAAAGAATCTTTTTGGAGTTCTGTCATTGACTTGACAGCTATCTTTGCACGAGGTCAGTACGTCACTGAACTGTTGTTAAGTTTAATTAGTCCTGGTAAAATACTTAGCAGTCTCTGAACAGAAAAAGACTATATAGCATTCTGAGTGCTCAGTTTAACTCCTCCTGGGATTGACATACAAATAGCACATAACCCCAATTTAATCAAGGAGACCAAGTTTTTGCTGTAACTAACTGGTATATATTAACTCAGAAGAAAGTCTGTGTCAGTGTTAAGAAAACTGAATGTTGTTTTGAGGATATTGAAATTTGGAGAAGTTAAGTAGAAATTAAAAAGTTGGTGTCTGGCAAAGAAAAAAGGGGATTTTGTTATCAGAAAAAAAAGCTAAAAAGCTGAGAACTGGAAACTCCCTCACGGGCTATCAATCTCAGCCTCCTGCTATGATAAACAATACATTAGTACATAACTAATCCCTTTTTTAAACTAATCAAAGAAGAGCAATGTGTTTTGAGGGCTTGCTTCTCCACTGCTCCTATTTCAAGGCTGTTCCAGAATGTAACTGCTACAGTATCTATACTTCTTTTTCTTAGAATTGCCATGTATGTTTACTCAGGCCTATTACCATTATTGTTATTTAAAGTTTTCATTACTTTTTATCTTAAGTAGCAACTTTCTGTGTCAAACTACATACCTGACTGAAGACACCAACAGAATTTCTAGGGAAAGCAATCCTACCCTCTTGTGGACCCAGGTTTTCTCACTTGAGGAATACACCTGGTGTGGGTAGCTTGGTTTGCAAACTGCACATTGAGCTGCACATCGAGCTGCGGGTGAGAGCCTGAGACAGGCTGTGAACTGCCAACGCTTCGGGATAACCAAGGGCACGAAGATGGGTGATGCCAGTCAGGTGAATGGTCACTGAGAAACACAGCGGGAGTCGGGAATTGCCGACCTGCTGGATAACAAAGGAGATGAAGACGGGTGACGCCAGCAAGATGGATGGACACGGAGACTTGGAGGAAGAGCAATACAGTTGTGAGGATATACACTGTGAGGGGACAAAAGCCTAGAGCTTCCTCTGCTGGGGTCCCTCTCAGAGGCACCAGCTCGGGATGTTTCTGTGAAGGGGCTTCGATCCCAACAGTTCAAGTTTCCAGCCTTGGGAGTGTGACTGCCAGTGTCGTGAATGGACACTTTCAGTGTCAGACTGGAAAGTTTCTTTAACATAAGTTAAGCAGAGCTCTTTCACTCTTGCCCCGTAAGGAATGTCCTCCATTGTCCCAATCATCCCATGGGTTCTTTTGTAAAGCTTTCAATTTAGAAGTTCACTATTTTAAAATCCATAACCTGTAATTATTTTCAAGTACATATAAATTAAATAAATAAATAAAAACAAGTATATTTAAATATACATACGTATATTTAAAATAGCAAATGGCTGGAATCAGATGGGACTGAATCAGGAGTAGTAGTCTGTACCTGTAAAGGGCTGTGGCTATAAAAGTATTAGGGAAGAGAGGCACCTGCAGTAAAGAAAGAAGAATCTGAAGGCACCAGGCTGTCATTTAATGTTCTCATAGAAGAACAAACATATAATATGTCATGCTTCTGAATTATGAGGCAGGGATTTATCCTTGCTGGGTTTTGTGGTTTTCTTAACCCAGATAATTCTTGAGTTATATGCATGAAAGTATGCTAGTAGTTTTGGAATATGATTGACCATCATTTCACCAAGACCTTTTACAAGAGCACAAGTATTTTATCTCTGAACTTACACATTCTAGGAAGGCTTTTGTCTTTTTCAAAGCTGTCTTACATACAGATTCTATTATTAACTGGGTCTCTCTTTATCACTCATTTTTAATTTACAGTAGACTTCTTATTAGCAGTTCTTAAGTACCTGACCTTGTACTAGAACATTTCATTCCATTTCTATTAATGCTTTTTTTAAGGTCACCCTGATATTCCTATGTATTATCCTCATCTGCCTGTGAATGTTCAGTTTCTCTCAACTTTGAGTGATTACCAGATTTTTCTATCTGGCCCATGACATTTCAGCAGTACTTTTTTGTTTCACACTGTTTAGGATGATGTGGATGACTGAGAAACAGTGGGAAAGAACAGGTGGATGCAATATATGAAGCTGGTGAGAAACACTGACTTCACTGACCACCATGAAATTAGGCACAAAGAGAAACAGTTGGAATGCCACTGCTCCGTATATGCTCCGGATTCACATCACCACATTTCCAGCATTTAAATGAAATCTATTATTACTTCTTATACAATCAGTGATTTTCAAGTAAAATAACTTTCAAATATGATTCAGCCCACTGAATATCTAACCCATCCTTAGAACACAACTTTCTCTTTCTAACTTAGAATTTTAATTTACGTATGACAGCCAGGTGCCCACACTTTCATGGAATTATCCTGGACATTCGTGACTAGTTTCTAAGTAATAGAAATCAACTTAATACAAACTTTTCTCCACACAGTGGAACTTTAAAACACAAAAATGAAATAACAATTTACGTACATTCATCAACACTTTGGAATTTCTCCTATATAGAATTCTATGGACGTCTTCCTAGAGGATTTGGTCCTCTTAATTTGAAAGAGAACATGCACGAAACCAGTACTAAAATAGTTAAGTACCATGCATTTGTGAAAGTGTGTGTATGACACTATGTCAAACAATACATACAAATCCCATATGTGAATTTTGTATATGCAATGTGAACAGTAGCATTTATTTTGGTATTTTACATTTGGTACTTTAAAATGATAAAAATTATTTTATTTATTTTGGCATATATCAAGGTACTTTACATACAAATACCATCCCAGTCACAGATTAGGACTCTTCTCTTTTGGATTACATTAAGAAATATTTTCTAAATCAGTCTTAATCAGTCTGATTTTATCTACAACAGCACATTTTCTCTCTTAAAAAGATAACTTATTATTGTTCTGTTAAGGACATTCTTCATTAAAAATCTTGTAGGTTGTTTTGGATCCAAATGCATGTGTGATATTTTTATAAACATACGTGTGTGAACAGAATGGGCCTCCTGGCTATTTTTAAATGAATTACCTTAAAAAACCAAACATCCACCCGCACAAAAAAACCCCCAGCAACTTGCATCCGTCAGTACAGGACTTTATAACCAATACAAATCCAAATGTGCTGGAGAGAAAAGTCCTGTGGATCTGCTCTCATGCACCTGGCACAGACATTTCTGACTGCTGCTCTCAATTCCTCAGTGGCAGAAAGAATTCATTTTATCTCAGGATCACAAGCCTTTCTGTTACTCTAGTAAGTGAAGCATCAGCCCTGTCTGTAGGTCACAACTCTCTGCTACCAGCCTGCAGCCAAATTCTGATTCTGAAGTTGAAGAGGGGATATTTGGACTGTAGTAAAGAATAAAACAGACAGTAAATGGTTCCTTTTGTTAAACCACCCAAACAGGTAACAATGAATACAATGTGGGATATCGCAAGCCCAATTCTATTTCTATTCAATATTCTACTTTAGGATCATAAATGCTTCCGTAAGCTTTCTGAGATCAAGTAGTTATTAATGGAGGGAAAGTGATGTGAAGCTTAAGCACCTGAGCAGGAGCTCAGAGGAAATGCCCTCTTAAAATCTGTAGGGATAAGAGAAGGACACGCAGCACCTCACAGTGATGGGGCACTGGAAGAGAATAGAAGCATGTGTCACTGGAGAGCCAGGGAAAAGAGCAGTGGGAGATGGGTATTCTTTGTATCAAGGGAGTCAAACACAGACTGGTGGAACCTTCAGGATGAGAAATACAGCATGAAAGCTTTTATGTGCAACTACAGAACGGAGAGATTTGTCTTTCTGAGAACTATTCCCCTCCTCCTTCAAACAGATATGCAGCCTGGAAGGCTGTAGGCACTTCCTATTGTGCCAGGCCCTCTGTTTCTCCATCTGCATTTGTCATACACTGTTTCTGCAGTGCATCTGTTTTTTCAAGTCCAATCCAGCATTGTTCAATGCACATATATTTCTGTTGTGCATCTCTCTGTGTAAAGGAGATGAACAACATCCTTCAAGAAAAAGTTTAAAGCAGAATCTCAAAGGCAATAGATCTGAATAAGAAACATAGCATTTCCTTTTCATGAGAAAATGAAAGCAACCACTCTTCTACAGAACACCCACGGAATCAGCTAAAATATTAATGAGCAAAAGGGAACACACACCAGTTCCTTTTCCTGCATTATTGGCTCTGCTTTCCCATGAATGGCAGAAGATATAAATATTATTGTTAGCCTTAGGGCTTTCTTCAAAAATGCTTGTCTCTATCAACTCATATTGTGAAAAAGTGTCAGTAGCTGTGTTAAACCACTGCAGGCTGAAACTGAAAAATGGCACAATAATTTTTTCAACCAGTGCATGCAAGATCAAAGCTGTTAAGAGGGGATGACAGGTGGCAAAAATGTCCCAAGGCCCTGACTCACTAGGTGCGTAACAGCATCCACTATAACTAATAAAAATAGTCCCAGTAAAAACACCATCAAAAGCAGCAAGTAGCCCGTTATATCTTTGACCTCGGGGTCATTTCACCAAGAGATAATCTTGCAACCCAGTGAGAAATGCGTAATTGTATTTTATTCTCACACACTAGGCTAAAAGTGTCAGATATTAAAATATCAGAAAGACATTTAAAAAAATGTATTTATATTGAGTGGAACAATAAAATCAATGTCAAAGTACAATCTCTTTATGGATACCCATTTTCAAAAAAATTGCATAGTTTTACATGACTCTGGTTTTGTTCTGCAATTTTATTAATGTTCTGGTTTCAGACTTGTAGCTCTTATTTCAGTTAAAATAATTAATTTATAGTCAGTAGTTAAGACTAATGCATAATCTATGTGATGACTAATAATATTTTGTAGCAGCCAGTACAATATGTCAAAGCTAGACTTCTATTAAGCCATATTACTACTTGTAATTTAAAAATCAGAAGAACTATACCTAGTCTTTGAAGAATGTCATGAAAATGAAAGAAATACTGTTTTTTCTCTGTATTGTTATGTGTTTCTTCACTTTTAAAAAATTTTATACAGCTATAATCATATATGAAAGAAACTTGTCTAACCTAACAGTTTACATTTATATTGCAGCATCTTGAAATACTTATAAAAGTAGGTAGGTCAGTGGCAGTTAGGTGTCTACTTTGGAAAGAAAGAATCATGATAGGAATTAATAGAAGAAAGGATGTCAAGTATCAGCACTACACAGACTAGATTTAGATGTTAGTTCTTTAGGCTGAAGAAAAATAACTTGTCTTTTCCAACACGGTACATAAAATGTAGTGATATTCACTGTGATAATAACCCAAAGGCCTTAGGAGGCACACTAAAAATGCAAAGTTCACAGAGGAAAAAATAAGGCTAAAGCATTATTTATAGGGATGTGCTTGGGCCCTTAACCTGTAAATAAATCATACTGAGCTTTTTTCACGTGAATGAAGCCTCAGATTTATTCTTCCAGAGAAAGACATGAAAGCCTGCACTGCTTTGTGAAGCAGACCTGGTACAACAGTTGCTTAGAGGCGGAATGGAGTTCATCTGAATGTTATTTAAGCACCAGCTCTGCAGTGTTTAAAGTGGTCTTACATCAGCCTGTGGAGAGCTCCAAACCACAGCCTAGCTGACCTTTGAGGAACAGATACAAGCAGAGTTGGAGGGGAAGGGGCTCTGCTCCATAGGGAACAAGGGCACATGCTTCCAAACCAGGCTGTGAAATCCTACTTGTTTATAAGAGGATGGTAAACTGGCCACTGATTAATGGTTGTTTTCAGACATACACAGTAATAATAAATGTTTACCTGTCATTTCAGAAGTAGCACAGACCATTAAGCATCTCACTAATACTTCACAGTACTTCAGGTACTACTTCTTAAGTATGACCAGCTGGGCACACTGATTTTGATGAAGTTGTTTTGCACCATGCTACAGCTCACGTTTACTACTATACTTGCCAATCAAAGAGACTCACTTCCAAGTCACAGCAAAGAGCTTGTGCCTAGGCTGCTGTGTCACATGTGCAGCCCTGTGAGGGCAGAGGTACAGCCAGGGCAGAGCCCCTTGCTGGTGTCACCCAGCTGGCACGCAGTGCCCTGCTCCACCTCGGCTTCCAGCTGGAAAGGTGAGCCTCACCCAGAGCTGCCAGGGGCCAGACACCTCACTGCTGTGCAGGCAAACCAGGGACTCCCAAGTCTGCATGGTGCAATCCGGGCATGCAGATTAGCCCGGCATCTCTCTTGCATAAATTTCAATGTCAGTGTGCTCAGCATGAAGAATTGTTTTTCAAATGCTCTTTGCACCGTGGTTAAACAGGAAAATTGGCTCTATTACATAAAAACACAAGTGTTTTATAAACTCTGTCTAGTCCCCATAATAACTTTGGATGGACACATAGAACTTTTTGACTTCTAAGCGAGAAAGGCAAAGATAGTATCTGTATGAGAGAAACAAGACCAAACAACAACAAAAAAACCAGTTCCCAGACATTTCCCAACCCAATCACGTTTCAAAAATCCTGATGTTGACTGAATAAAGCAGTGAGCCTCAACTACTCCACATACACTGAACCACCTCTAAGCCTCAGCATCAGATGGTTACTGCACTCAAGCTGAATTGACAAACACTTGCAAGTGCCTTAAAAGGGATGTCTCTGTCTTGAGTTAGTGACTGCTTCATAATCCCGAACAGCAAATGAAAGGACAAGAGACCGAAAATCAAAGCCCAAAAGGGAGATATTACTCTGTCAATTTCAGTTTACAATCTTTGTCTAATTGCCAGTTATAGCCATTGGTTTTCTATCAAACAAGCAAACAAGTGTGAGTGTTCCTATGGAAGAGACACTGCTCTCCTTTCTCCTTTCCTTTTACAGTTAAGCAATTATGAAGTTAACAGACAAGGAGAGGCAGCAAATCTTCTTTCCTTACGCGAACAATCATCTGAGACTGCCAACGTGGTCGTTCATATAAGGCAAGTAGTCCTTGCCCCCAAAATAGTTTGCTGGTAGAGACTGTGTGTTACTACAGGAGCACATAGTGCCTAACATTTAAAGAAAAGCAAATCATAAGTTTAAAAATCAGGCATACCAGGTGTTTTACAGGTATAAGCATTGCTATTGTAATTTCACTAAGTGCTGTGAGCACATGCCCTACCTGTTATGTACAATATCTGCTGATCAGGTTTACCAAGAGCAGATGTAACTTCAGTATTTGATTTCTAAGAATTCTCTGTTTATCACAGAGATTACTATAATTTTCTCTCTTTGGAGAGAAGTGATTATTTTTTTGCTTTCTACCCTTTTATGTAGTACTGCTACTTGTCCTCTATCTAATGCCTGCTTGAAAAGGTAAATGCTAATGCCAAATAATTTACATAAAGGAAAAACAAAGCAATTGTTTTCTAATTGTTGGCATAAAGCAATTTGCCTTTTGAAGCAGTAAAAATAATTGGTGACAATATTGCTACAACATATTTAAATGAGTAAAGCATTGATCCTACAGGGGAGCATGATTAGCACTGCAGAAGTCATGCGGGGAGGGACTTAAAAATTGTTGGAAAGTGACTTGAATTTTAAGTAAGGCAGACGTGAGCAGGGCAGCCCAGCATGCTGGAGGAGCACCTGAAGATGTGTACATAGGGAGGGGCTGGTAGAGCTTACAAGCATCAGGAATGGCCCCACACACCACATAAAGGGGACACAATGGGACACGAGCATTCCAGGGGCTACCAGGATGTGACTAGAAGCTGCTACATCACCTTGAATGGTTATGGGTTCCCCATTTGTGAGTGGGGAATTATACAAATTCAAGATGTTTTGACTCCAAGTCTTTAAAGAAAATAAATGCTAGTACAGCTATGTTAATTCTTTGATATGAATGATGTTACCAATGCAGGCCTGACATAAATGAGTGACCTGTGCAAGTTTGGACATTGTAGTACGAAGGGCAGCACTGACTAGCAGCACGTCATCTCTGATTTTCACATTAAAGGAATGTTTCCTCATGTCTGAGTTTCTGCTGAAGTAAAACTGTGGCTCTTCAAATGACAAATAACAATGAGCAAACCTACATAATGTGTACTGGATGGATTGTGTCCAATTTCGTTCTATTCTGGCAACTGATATGGCTTTCCTGTGACGTAATAATGATTAATAGCCTAAAAATAATCCATCATTAATTGTTCTCTTTTCTTAATTTTAAGTAATCACTGTAACAAAACTGCCTAATTGAAATCAGAATAGAGTAAGACTCAAGATTCCTTTGCAGAAAGTTTGGATTAATAGGAAAAACATATACTGAATTGCCATACTTGATCATTAGGGAAAGCTGGTTAATTACCATTAAGTCATTATGACACCAGCTGATGTATAAACTGAAGAGGATTTAATCCTGTGATCATCAATATGCTCAGGAAGTCTGGTAACTAGGCTTGTCATCTCTATAAATTATACTCTGTGAGATACCTAACCGAAGCTGGCAGCACATTGGAGAGACGGAAAGAAAAAATGGAAAAGAGGGTAGAAATACCTCATAGCTGTCATCTCTGTTTCTCTACACAGACATTTTTATCCCCAAATCTAGGTAAAAATACTGGGAAGGAGAGAGTATCACAGCCACACCATCTCACTGAAGTCAGTGAGTTAGGACCCACCAGCTCACACAGGTGCTTGTTTTACTACTACGAACATTAGGACTGCCATACCTGTAACTACTTTTGTTCTCAATTATTCATCTGCCAAACTTCAAAATTAAGCCTTGTGCTACATAAAAAATAGAGAAGTTGTAATCTATCACACCAATTTACAGTGATGAGAGTGGAAAATAGCCCAAGACAATAAAAGAAAGCAAGTTCAAGTACAGGAGTTTTTCTCTTCACTCACAGTTTGCGTAAGAGCACTCATACCAGTGAAGTGGTAGGGAAAGTGGATGGAGACACTTTTAAGAAATCTCGGGACAAAGTGCATGGTCATTGTTCTCAATTGAATTAAATGACTGAGAGGTATATAAAGCATTATGGGAAGGAAGGAAGGAAAGACAGTATTAAGCATTGAGATAAAAATTCAGAGATTATTTCTACAGTAATATTGCCCACTACATGGGTTTGGAGGCTAGGAAAAAATTACTTTGACATTTGAGAACTAAAAAGCTATTTGGAATGAACCAAGACAACCTTCCCTTCCTCTTACCTTTATTATTTCAGTGTTTAGCAAGTGATTCTTTCTGGGTTTCTGAAGACATTGTTGAACAAAACTCAGGCATGGGAGCTGCCCTAAAGTAAATGAAACTAATCACAATTCACAAGCTTACAGCAAAAGACCAGCTTAAATTTAGCTGTGTACTGAACCACTTTGATGGATTTTACTTTATACAAGGTGGCTGAGCTTATGCAAACACAACATACTCTTGCAGCACCTACTTACAAAAAGCTTTTATTGAGATCTACTTGACAAGTCAGATATAAAGGAGGAGCAGAGTAACTCTAGGTCTGCAATTTTTTAATTATCCTCTTAAAAAAATAATCTTAAAAACACATTACAATACATTATTAAATGAGCATACACTGCACAGATGAGAGCAATTTCTGTTCACACAAAGCTTTCCACTTTCACTCATTAACTTATTATGTATCACACAACAAACTTTAAAGCTATCACACAGTCTCAGGCCAAAGAGGTGCTTTCCCAGACTAATTTGTCTGGATATCCATTCTTTACTAACCATCTGGATAGCCAATTCCTTTCTTCAGGCCTAATGCTACTCCTTACAGCACACGGTCACTATTGCTAAGGTAACCACAGTTATCATCAGGAGAAAAGAGAAAGTACTTTTAGACATCTTGAGCAGTCCTCCTTCCTGCAAGCATTCAAATTTTATGTCAGAGCGCAACAGCACCCTTTCCTTCCCTTCTTTCCCCCTCAAATTAGGCCAAGCAGCTGGGTCCAAATATGAGACTCCCTCACACCTCATTGCTAGAGAGTGCCCTGTCAGTCTGGTGTGTGTGGGAAACTCCCTCCCTCATCCACATGATTAAGGTGTCATTGGCATTGATGTAATTGTCCAAGTCCTCCTTTTCTGACAAAAAAAAAAAAAAAAAAAACCACAGGAAAAATCACAGGTTTAATCTGTGGCCATTTAAGATGCAGACAAACCAGCTTGCCTGAAGTGAGAGGCTTTTACAATTACCCACTAGGTACCAGTGGGAAAACACAGCATTGTTGGCACATTTATTGAGTGGGTTAAACTTACTTCCATCTTTAATTTAAAGCTGCAGATAAGCATAATGTGTCACAAGTTGCCCGAGAGAGTAGTATGGGAATTAGGGGCTTGGTGTCATTACTGCAGTGAGTGCCTTTCTCTGCACCACTTGTAAATGCAGATATATAGAAGCTTTTTTCAGTTTATGAGGAGACTGTGCAAGACTGAGTCTGAAGAACTTCATCACACACCGACTTCTGTTGCCTCTAGAGCTTTTTTAATGTTAGCATCAGATGCCTTTCAAAACTTAATAGATTTAATATTCCTTTCCCTGACCAATTTTCATCTTTGAAATTTCATGCAATTAAATTTCATCTAACTTCTTGCAATTCCATGATGATGAGCTATGAACTGCAGAGTTTAGAGGCATGGTTAAAAAGAAAAGAAATGCCTTTAGAGCAACATCAATACATGAACGAGTATGCAGCTTAGTTCCATTACTCTTTTCCTGGTGGCAAGCAGAATTTTCAGAGAAAAATTGCTAGTGGATAATAAATGTGATGCCTGGTAGTCATACAACAACACTACATTATACTATCAAGCTCAATTAAGGTCACCTTGATACAAAATTGATAGGGGAAGGGATGAAGAAAGGAAAGTAAAAAGAACACTGAATGATGCATAAATCTGGGGAATAGAGTTATACAATGAAATTAGGCTTCTTTTTAAAAATGGAGAGACAAAAAAAAAGATATGGAAAACTATAAAGACAACAGGAAATATAAGCAAGATTTCAGGTACCTAGTCCACACAATATGACTGAGATGTTCATTTAATGAGCCCCTGTCTTGAAGTTACTCAGTAATAAGGTGCACAAACTGCAGTCATGACGAAAAGGCATCTCTACTGTATGACAGATAAACTGTAGTTTAATAACCTGAATGCACACTCTAAATCTTTGCTTTGAGAATGTCACTAAGAAAGAGCAAAACAAAACCCAAATCCGGTAAGAATTTCCTTGACTACTGTGAAAAACTCTCTGCTAATCATGCAGCTAAAGAATAATGAGGAAGCTAATCAGAAAATAAATTTGTGAGGAAAAAACTTGCTGTAGAAATTGATAACTATAAACAAATGCAATGAACCAAAATTAAATTACCCCAGTCATTTAATCACTAACTTCTTATCGAGAGACAGCCCAGCATAGCAAACGGCAGTAGGACAGTGTGAAACCCAAACCACACTGTTGCCCCATCCCAAGTTCTTAGCCTTACTAACCCAGCCAGCACTGGGGTCACCTGGAGGGCAAGGGGAGCTGAGGTGTGGAGAGCTGCCCTGACACCATGGCTGCACATGTGTAAGGACTGCCTCAGCAGCACAGGCAGCTTTAACAAAAACAAATAAACAAAAAAAACACAATCAAAAAACCAAATCAGAATTATTTATGTTCACTCTCTATTAAGTAATGACTGTAAAGCTATAAAAAGGCAGAGCAGAAAAGTATATAAGTAAAAGTTTCGCATCCTGAAATTTTCTGTCCCCCTTAAAATTTATGATTACGTTGTATTTCAGCATTCACGTGATCACTATGATATGAGAGTAGCTGCAATTTCATAGTGTCATAATTTAAATGAATGAAAAATTGACATATTAGAATATGTATCTCCATCTGAATTCCTAATCTATACAATTTGGCAAACATCTTCATTTAGAAATAACATCGTACATAGATTTGTCCATAGTTCAGATTATTATTCTTTTATAGACTCCACAGAACTTCAAGGACATGTCTCATTCATTCCTTTTTTTTTCCTCTTTTCCTTTTTTTTTTTTTTCCCCCAGGGGGGGGGTTGCCTGATATGCTTGCTTGGTGATGTCAAGTTTATTTAAGATTTTTAATATTAATTGTAAACAGGTTAAATTTTATGTTCAGGGAAGACATTCCAGAGTGTTTATTCTCTGTGCTTCAAGAGAGGCTAACTGTTCCTAGGATGAGACTATTTCTGTGGACCATGTAAGCTGAAATAAAAAAAACCACAGAATGTGAAAGAAGACAGAAAAAGGCTTATGCTTTGTTATATCAAACGGCTAACAGAGTAGTGTTAATCTGGAAGAGGGTTGATGAAGCATTTTATACAGGATGCTTTCTTTGAGGTAACAATTCTCACTACAGGTTCAGTCTTCAGCGTTCAAAAAAGCATCACCTTAATAAAAATAAGAAAATGGAGTAAGAGTAGTCTAGTATGTGTGTATAAAAATAACTTTATATAGCAGCAGATAATGAACAATGCTGAATCGATTATTTTCTGCCATACTGGCAACATGGTTCAGCCAATTTTAATTTTAGAAGTTCCATCATGATGAATAAAAAACCTGAGGAGGATAGTTTTTGTAGTTTTTAATTCTCAAAGCAAGAATCTAATAATACGGCATCTTTAAAAAATTTATTCTAAAAATCCTAGATTTAATCCTTAAGAAAGATTTGTGCTTGCTGCAGTCCAGGCTAGCCTGGGAGTGTTGTTTCTTCCCTACTTCTGTCCAGCAGACAGGTGAGAGAACAGCTGAGTATGGTTGCAGGAGATGCCAGTGTCCAGTCCACAAACACACCTATGTGGTATGTATTCTGGTAAATTTAGGCAAGCTGCCAAGTTTAAATACCTGTATAAGGGCTTCTCTGAAATTCACTCCTGCCAGCAACTAATAGACTGTGAGTAAGTTTGAGGAATAACTGAGAAAAGAATGTATTTCATGTGTTTTACTACAGTTAATCTGTCAAAGCTGCTCTTAGGTAATATCTCACAGCCTTAGTGGTTTGTCCTTTCGGAGCCTGTGTCAGATTTTTCACCTCTGAGTTCCCCAAGGGGAAAGAATGTTGTGCTTCACTTCTGCTTGCAAAGTACCTCCCCAGTTTCACATGTCTGGCTGAAATACGGAGCATTACACCTTACAGAGGAGTTGCACTGTGCTTTTACATGCAAATTTTACTTTTTATCCTTGTTCCTTTTGTTTCTTCCTAAAATGCAAAGAGCTGTTTATATGAGATGTGCATTTTTTCTACTTTTGTAGGGCAGACAACAATAATAGCAGTAATACCTTATGCTTCCACTTTTCTGCTGTTTGAAAATGTCGAACTGTTCTCCATTTATTCCTCTCAGTGTGATTTACAGACCTTTGTCCCTCAGAGTCTCATAGTGATTTAGCACATCTAGTCATGCAACCCTCTGTGAGATAAGGAAGCACTGCAATTATTTTATGAAGTTGCATCAGGAAGAGATTATAGTCTGAAACTATGCAAGTGCTTAGGTATCCTCCACAGTGCATTGGAAAAGACAGGCTTTTCAAGTTGGATACACTAAAAGAACTCCAAGCCATAATATTATATTTTCAGCTAATAATCAGGAGAAAATGTTAAGGACATTAACCCCCATAGATTGGTTCTCTAATACACAAAGGCCAAAACCCCTTCCAAAACAAGCAAACTTGTGCTTTCAAAGTTTCTTATTAACACTGAAAAGATACTCTTGCCATTGAAAAATATGAAGGTTGTGCTATCTAGTGAAATACATCTTTATTTCCTATGTCCTCCCATCTAAAAACAGTGGAGGAAAGAGCTGAAACTGCAGTTCTAAGGTAAGACATCAACAAGAATGCTACTGTACGTAAAACTGGTGGCAGGCTGGGACTAAAATGTCATTTTTAAGTGCAAGCTTGTCTTCCTAGACATCACATGAGTGCTATTGCATGGAGCCTTCCAGGGAAATCAGGTGTAAGACGGTCGACTTTCTAAACCCCAGCTGGAATCAAAACTGCAATAGTCCAGATCAGACTTTCAGCAAGAAAAAACTCAAAACAGTAACTTTACCTTTGATCTCTCAGTCCTAAACCTTAAGGGGGATGTACAAAACATCTTCAAAAGGTAACTCTGTGCAATGCACTTTGTAAGTCTTGGATACCAAATATTGGGAATCCAATATTGGGGCTGAGTTTGTGACAAATAATAACCTCTCGCCACAATAACGTCTTGGTATTTCAAAGTCTGGAAATAAAATTACTACCTTGCAATGAAAATATCATCATCTTAAAACATTTTGTCCCTGGTCATGTCTGATCTATCCCACAGGCGCTGTACCTGTTCTGTCAGTCAGGCTAATTGATGGGTATCTAGTGATTTGTATCCATCTCAGTCTGTCTGCAGCTTTGAAATTTGATGCTTTTATTTAATACTGAATGAAAGGCACATGTGCACGGAAGTTTGTTGGTGTTTCAGAATCTAGAAAGACTACAACAACCCTTCTGCAGAGATCTTTGTATCTAGTCTTTCCAAATACAGGCCATATTAAATTAACATCCAACAAGAACAGAGTTGGAAAAACAACCACCAATATAACCTTTACCTTTTACTATAGACACAGAGTTTCCTATCAGTTTTGGGATGAGTCTGAGGTTTGCAGTGAGAGGGAGCACACAAAAAGAGTATTCTAGGAATCCTTACTACATGAGATGTCTACCGTCTGGTTCTTGTCATTGTGTGAAGCGTCAGTGAATGATTCAGGCTTTCTCTGCCAGTTCTCTGTTAGCAGGTCTATGTCAAATCACAAAAATATCCCAGTAAAGAACTTAATTTAAGTCTCCTCAATTAGTGCTTCAACTACATACCTTCTCTTCTCTTTAATGATATAATTAAATATCTGAAGTGATTAACTCACCCATATCTTTTCAATTAAGACATTACAGTTATGTTTGGGGGACATTTATTGGAAGGATCATAGGGTTAATTGAATTTTCTTACTTTAGATGTACACTTGATAAAACGGGCTTATTTGAATTTCTTGTTATAGCTTTTTTAAAAGTACACAAGTTTTACACAGTTTTAAAAATTCTAAAAACTTCAGGAAAAGGAGGAATTTGAAAAGACCATGTCATTAATTCTTGAAGTGCTATTAAGACAAGTTCAACATCATTAAAAATCTGGTAATTCTGTCAACCCTGCAGTTAAACTCCTCCTACAGTGATATTTCAGATGCTGTACTGGTAAACCACATGATTTTTCCAAATCTCAAATATTGGTTTTCCCATTCCATTTCCAGATGATAAAAAACTGGCAGGATTCTCCAGGTTGTTTTGTTATCAACCAGAGAGACCTGGACAGGCTGGAGTAATGGGCTGACAGAAACCTCCTGCAGTTAAACAAAGAGAAATGCAAATTCCTCCACCTGAGGGGTAACCCCATGCACCAGCATATGCTGGGAGCTGACCAGCCGAAAATCACCCAGGCAGAAAAGGCCCTAATATCATTCCATTTAAATAAAAGAAAAAACATTTTACTTTATGGGTGATCAAACACTGGAATAGGCTGCCCAGAGAGATGCAGAGTCTCCAACTTTGCAGATATTCAAAACACAACTAAGCATAGTCCTGAGCAACCTGCTCTAGATAACCCTGCTCTAAGCCAGGGGATTGGACTAGACAAGCTCCAGAAGTTGCTTCCAAGCTCATGTATTCTGAGGCACACAGTTTGGAAGCTCAGCAAGAATTATGTTTGAGGCTTTACTGAAGTTCTGATTTCTGGCAAAATGACCTGCATTCTTCTGGACATTGCATGCAACCTCAGGTGAGCAAAGACCCAAATTAAAAGATAAATCATTCAGTCACTTTAAAATTACAGGAAAAGGAGTCACCCAGACCAAAGGGTAAAGTAAATTGCTGTTAAATACAGAATATCAAAACTCAGAGAATGTACTCAGATATGAGTTCTTCATCACAGAAATAAATAATATAAACAGATAGCAGGTGACATATATTTACAAAGTATTTGTTCTTTTTGTCCATTTCTCCTGCAGACAATTTGGCTGCATTCACCGTTGTAAGTGCACATCTCCTGTACTGGATTTTTGTGGCAGGGTTTTGGTAGCAAGGGGGCTACAGGGGCAGTTTCTGTGAGAAGCTGCCAGAAGCTTCCCCTGTGTCTGACAGGGCCAGTGCCAGCTGGATCCAAACCAGACTTGCCGCTGGCCAAGGCTGAGCCCATCAGCGACGGTGGCAGCACCTCTGTGGTAGCAGATTTAAGGAGGGAAAAAGTTACTGCACAGAAGCAATTGCAGACACAGAAGTGCAGAGAATATGTGAGAGCAACAGCCCTGCAGACACCAAGGTCAGTAAAGAAAGAGGGGCAGGAGGTGCTCCAGGCGCAGGAGCTGAGATTCCCCTGCAGCCTGTGGTGAAGGTCATGGTGAGGCAGCTCTGTCCTCTCAGCCCATGGATGCCCACAGGGGATGCAGAGATCCACCTGTGGCCTATGGAGGACTCCACATCAGAGCAGGGGAATGCCTGAAGGTGGCTGTGACCCCCTGGGAAGACCGTGCTGGAGCAGGCTTCTGGCAGGACCTGTATCACTGTGTCCAGAGGAGCCCACGCTGGAGAAGGTTTGCTGGCAGGGCTTGTGACCCTGTAGGGGCTCCATGCTGGAGCAGGCTGCTCCTGAGGGACTGCACCCTTTGAAAGGGATGCATGCTAGAGCAGTTTGGGAAGAACTGTAGCCAGTGGGAAGGACTCATACTGGAGAAGTTCATGGAGGAGTGTCTCCTGTGGGAGGGACTCCATGCTGGAGCGCAAGAAAAGCATGGAGAAGTCCTCCCACTGAGGAGGAAGGAGCAGCAGAAGCAACATGTGATCAACTGAACAAAGCCCCAATTTTCCATTCCCCTGCAATACTGGTAGGGAGGAGGTAGAGAATTCAAGAATAAATTAAAGTCTTGGAAAAAGGTCAGGGAAGGCCTTTTTAAGATTTGGGTTTATTTCTCCGTATCCTACTTTGATTTGATTGTTAATAAATTCAATTAATTTCCCCAAGTCAAGTCTGTTTTGCCCATGATGTAGTTGGGGAGTGATCTCTCCCTGTCCTTATCTCAATCCATGATACCTCTTTTATCCATAACTGATCAAGGTCCGTATCTAACATACTTAAATGTTGATGTGATACTGCAGTTCAAACATTGAGCCATCTTATAAATTCATATCCTTCTTATCATCATCATCCAGCCCTTTCAAAAGATCAGCCTTCAGGAAAGATCCAGCAGTTAAACCAATACTGCCCAGTCAGCTACCTTTCCACACCTTCTAGGCAGAGCAACTCTTTACTCAACTTGCTGCTTCTGAAGCTGGAGGTTAGAGGCAAAAAGGAGTCAAGGGCTTTGAATTTTAAGCTCTCTTTCTAATGGTCCTTGTAAGCTGAAGAGGAGAAAAATCCATATTCTTGATGTTTAAAGTCTGAACTGGGAAATAAGGGCTGCATGTGATCAGTGGTGCGTACTAAAAATCATTAGACATTGATCAGCTGCAAAGTTTTAGGCAACTCATCATACTTAAGTAAAAAATAAAATCTTAATTGTTAAGAGTACTTATCACACATTTCTACAGTTGTAACAAGCATAACAGTTGTTAAGACATGCCTTTGTAACTTCTACACTTCACTCTTTCTTAATTTTTTTTTATTAATGAAGCACTGCAATGAACTTCCTCAAAGCTACCTCAGCTGTCCCTTGTCTCCCTACCAAGGTATTTTGACTAAGCACAATACGAAGGAGAAGCACATACCTGCAGCAGTGACTTACAACCCTGGCTCTCAGAAGAACACAAATCCCTTGCTTCAGTGCTCCTGGGCAGCTGCGCTCAGCTGGCTGCAGGCCAGGATGAGATGCTTCATAGACGCAGAGCATCTTTCACCAGGAATAGACTGTAACACTTTGCAGAATAGGCTCCAGAGTATCTTAATGCAGAAGAATGTTTGTAAAGAAACTCCTATTACTTTTCTACTCAGAGCACTGCTTTGTTTGATTTTTTCCCCTCACAAGGCATTTCAGAAGTGAGGAAAGTGACTAAGACAGAGATACATGGCATGAGGTAGGGTGAATAGCAACACAGTTTTTACCACTCAAGGCATTTCTCTCAGTTACAGTAACTGAGTCAGGAGAGAAACATAATTGCTCATGTAGTACATCTGTGTAGAACCAGCTCCAATGAAAAATCATATAAGCCTCAATCTCCCGACCAAATTTACTCCTGCTTGTTTTCTTTTTGAGGTGAAAATATGCTTGGTTGAGAATACAAAAACGAATTGGACAGCAGGTTCACTTTAACAGGACAGCTTCTTCACTAGTTGCAAACACAAAGTGAGGCACTTTCTACCATGTCTTAAATTAAATGCATATCATTCCCTCCTTGTCCCTACTTAATTAAACATATTTTTCATATAACTTCCAGAGCCCCTTTCATTTCTAAACAGAGAAATACTTATGCTGTCTCCAAGCAATTGTCCTTGATGCTATTAATTTGCAGGACATAAACAACCGACCATGTCACTGAGCAGTAAGAATATTAATAAAGCACTTCAGCAATGAATTTTAGCTTTTGGGCTACCATCAACACACGCAAACAAGAAAAAAACCCAACCCAACAACTGTCTTCTAAGTAACTTTTTGAAAAAGATATATGTATCTAAATTTACATATCACTATGAAGGAAAGTGAGTCAAAGCCTTCTGTGAATATCATTGACTTGTGACTGATATATCTGAAAGACTTTATTTACTGTTGGGTCGGTATCTAATAGATGAATATTTCTAGTCTGCAGCAGAATACTCACCACTCATTTAGTTGTGTGAGTGCACACAGCTCCACACAGTCTTTAAGGTAATTGCACACAGCCTTAAGCTTAAGGTAATTTTAGAAATAATGTTTGATAACTACTTGGCGACAAAGTAAGAGAGACAGTAAATTAACATATACAAGTCTGCACAAACTGAACACAAGCAGCTTAAATCCTCTTCGTTTTACTTAGGTGACTTGGAAGTCAGACAACAGGGAAAAGTCAGAGATCCTAGAGAGAGTTGGGTCTGTGAGAGAGAGACCTTTCTACAGGCAAAAATCAGGCACAGTTTGCTTACAAAGCAGTCTTAAATCTGAGATCATTTGGATTAAAATGCCAACATATCTGACTACCTCATAAAGATTAAGATCATTGTATCATTATAAAAGAAAGTAAAATCAGGATTCAGTAGCAGGATGCTGCCCCCAGGTGCTAGGTGTGCATCCATGTAGGGGTTACTGTCTGCAGTCATCAAAAGCTCCCTTAAACACAGATTAAATACAGATTTTTCTTTTCTAAAAAGTTAGCTATTTATTACTGGTCTTCAAAATGGGTGTAACTATTTTATTTTTAAAAATATATTTTTTCATTATTTGTATGTGCACCAACTGCATCTATTATATATCCATGCATCATACAGATTTTTTGTGTCATCTCTGAATTGCTTTTCTTCTACTTATGTTATAGACTGTTAAACATATCAAGCAAAATTGTTTCTTATTCATTGTTGTGAGAATTTGGTCCATTTGAGCTCATTAGTATTCCCCTATAAACGTCTAGTAATCTACAGAGAGCTACAGATCACAGAATCACAGAACAGTCTGAGTTGGAAGGGACCCCGAAGGATCATCAAGTCCAACTCCTACGTGAATTTAACTGATAACCTTGGCGTTATTAGCACTGTGCTCTAATATATGGCCCTATATTAATACATTTTATTTATAATTAAGTTCTATTTGTAACACCTACCCTA
This sequence comes from Atrichornis clamosus, assembly GCA_013400975.1. Classification (NCBI taxonomy): domain Eukaryota; kingdom Metazoa; phylum Chordata; class Aves; order Passeriformes; family Menuridae; genus Atrichornis; species Atrichornis clamosus. The sequence goes on from WBMZ01005643.1 coordinate 60,212, forward strand.
TATCACTCAAACTAGATCTAATAATGGAAAATGCCTTGACAGTTCCCTTCATCACTGGCCCAGTTGTAAAGATTCTTTAAGACTTCAGTGTTTAGAGGTCAGAATAAAATACATTTCTCTCTAAACAGTCTTGTGAAACCCCTACCCACTCAACAGAATCACTTATCTTCCTTTCAAATGTCAACTACCACTTCATGCTGACACATGGAGTACAGTATCTTCCTAATGAAAAAAAAAATATAGTTATTAAAAATGCAGCTGCTGGGCCTAATCTAAATCTCCAGGCTGGAATGAGGGGGTTGGGCAGAAAATAAAACTTCAATGTCCTATGGCAGATTTTAGCAGAAAAATTTAAAATTTTATAAGGTTATTAGGTGCTGAAAATATTCTGAGATAGAATGAAATTACAAAATCAATTGTCTTTGAAATAATGACAAAATTGAAATAATATCAGATCCTTTAATCATGTTTCTGCCACCCACACCCTCAGCTAGTGAGTGCCCTTGTAAGGCTCTCCGGAAAAAATCCCAAGCAGTATGTTTGATTAATTAAGGTTACATCACAGCACCACCTGTCACAGGAGCATTGTGCTCTTTTGTTTGTAGAACCCCTTATCTTTATGAAAGCACTGTCTGGAAGAAATGCCTTGAGAGTGTGCAAGACAGAGACTTACTAATTCCAGAAATAAAAGCATGCTGGAAACTAGATAGCACAGGTGTCAGGTAACTCGTGGTTATAAAGTGACTCAAAATGAAGAGTCAGTTGTGTAAGAGGTTGGCATAAATAAATTTGGTAACAGAGATTCATGGATTTTGGAGCTGGAAAGGGCTATTTGTTCGATAGTGTTTAGCTTAACCTGGTGTTTATCACAGTTCTTCCTGCACTAGAATCTGTAATTTGTGCTTAGGTAGAGTACATCTTCCAGGAAGGCATTCTGTCCTGATCTGGGGATATCAAGAGATGAAAAAATCATGACTTTCCATGAAAGCTTGTACCAAAGATTAATAATTCCCACCATTAAAAAAAAAAAAATAGAAAGAAAAAGAAAGTGATGCATGTAGACATAATTTGCATATAGGCATAAATTTGTCTATCTTCCAGCCATTAGTTTACAACACACCTTTTGCCAAGTATATTAAAGAGCTTCTTAGTCCATTATTATCTTGACGATTCTTAGACACAACAATCAAGTTTTTCAGAATGCAATGAATCAAACTAAAAACCTCACCACTACGCAGACCCAGATGGCTGTCTTTCACTCCAAGGTATCTTTTTGAATCAGTTGCACAATTTCTGATTGCATTATTATAATCCTTTGAAACTATGGATACTACAACTGTATGCAATATCCTAGTCATAGAACCATAAATACACCTACACCTATTTGCAAAATAATGTATTATCCTACTTTACACATCAACTCTTTTTGCTGTCAGGTCACCCAGAGAACTCTCATGCAGCTACATGCTCACAAGTACACTCTTTTCTGGCAGATATTACTTTGGACTATATCCAGCCTGGTGTTTCAGACTGGATGTTTCACAATGGTATGACTGGCAAACTGATTTTAAGTGCATGTTCTTCATCTTAATGAAAGTATCAACACAGGCACTTTATGAAACCTAAGTGGTTTCAAAGTCACTGCTTTCATGGACAGTGCCTCTAAACTTGTAGGCTGAATTCCTTGTCCTCAAATATATGACTTGTGTTTGGTTCCAGTAAAATATCCTGTCATAAATTCACCTTAACCATGTGCTTCTTTTAATTATTGGTTGTCATTTTTGAGTCTTTCATGAGTTTAATCAGTAATCACTTTATAATTCATTTTTTAATTACTTATGTAAGTAAGTATAGCATCAAGCTGAGTACTAATTCTGTCAGAACTACACTTCAAATTTTCTCAAGAAAGGAGAACATGTTACATCTTGTGCTGCTGCAGTCTGCCTGTCTCATCCAGCTGGTCTGCAGGAACAGTCTTGAAGGACTTCCAATAAGACCAACCTAGTATGACAAAGAAGAGGAGGGTGGCAGGATCATCAGGGAGTTAATTATAATTATCTCAATGTAAGGAAATCCTGAGTTGCCTCAAGACAGAACCATTTCAGCTGGCAATGGATTCTGAGGGATTTGTCACTGAGTGGAAATGGCAGACCTCTGCTTCGGACATTTTTCCTCAGGCTGCTCGCGTTAAAAGGCAGGGAGAAAGGGTGACAGAAGGACCCACATTGCTGAGTAACAGATATAAAAATATGTCTTTGCTATTACTAAAACTCACTAAGACAAAGAAGTTATCATCCTTTCTTCACATTTGCATTATGAAGGCCAGTTAAAGGAACAGGTAACTTATTCAGATAAATAAATTCATTTATTCTTTCAAAGAATGAAAGAACAGATAATTTGTCTTCATACCTTATGAAATAACCATATTTCCACAAGCAACTCCAATCTATTTGAAAACTAAAGGCAGGAGTGTCATGTTCAAATTAATTCTACATATGTTCATTGGTTTGACCTTAACCTATGAATATCAGGTGTAGGGTGTACTTCCCATGAACCATGGAGTTAAAGTACTCCATTCCTCCCGTAAGACTCAACTGGCATCCCTTTCCACTCAGAATCAAAGGCTTTTATGTCACACAGCTCAGCTGCCAAACTCTTGTCGGCAGGAATGAAGGCCTGTAATCAGCCACGAGATGAGGCCAACTGAAAGGAGCACCAGGCAGGAGCAAATGTGTGCAGACCGCTGCTCTGTAAACAGGTCTCTGAGAAGACAGCAGCAGAGGATGAAACAGTGGAGGCCAGAAGAGGAGTTCAAAGGAAGGGGTTGCAGGAATGCCAGTGGTACCAGAATGCTTTTCTACGTCAGGCATCTTACTTAAAAACAGCAAGAGACAGCACAGACTCAAAATCCAAAAATTTCTGGGCTCACTGGGTTCCTTCCTGCATTTTTTCAACGTAGAGAAAATATTATTTTACACATCACTGTTCATTTCTCACAACTATACTTTTGTGTTTTATGGGACCATCTTGCCAAGATATACTCATCATAAAGGAAATTTTTAAGGAAATGGCAAGTAAAAAGTACTGAAAGTAATTTATACTGACAAACAGCAGTGGGAGTTTACAACCTCTGAAAAAAAAGCGGTACCTTCTAAAACTGCTTCTCATCAGCTGGCAGGGAAAGATCTGAATTTCACATCAGTTTCTCCCACTGCCTCCACTGGGAAGGAAATGTAAGCACTCCAAATATTTCATTTAGTGAAACAGCATGCATGTTACGGCCCAAGACTAAGACTATAATGCAAAATAGTGTATCTTGATTTAGCTTTTCTTATTATTTGTATATTTGTATGTTGGCTGTTATCTGATCATTGTGACAATGGATTATCAAAATATATTGATCCAATTTTCCATCAGAGGTGGGCTATACAAATCAGCTATCCTAGTAAGCACATATATTGAGACTTGATCCCCAAAATATTGGTATCACCATATCTGTCGATAACTCAATATTTAAATTGAACTTAGTCCAATTGTTATAAATGTACTCAGAAAACAGACAGGAGTATTTTCAAAAAATTAAAGAAAGATAGCACATGTAGTTCTTGTTTGTACAGCCTCCTGTTTAATAGGGGATGTGTATCTAAAACACTGCTTTTTTCCTCCCCTTTGATAGCTTTGTTTCACATCTTCATGGTGCCTATAGCTTGTAAATTATTCCTTTTCCTTTATTTAAATAATAATGTTTGTTTATCAGGTAAAAGCAGATGCTAAAACTAGATTCTCTAATTATCACATAAAATGGATCCATACATATTTATGACTTTATCAGGTAATAACAGGTACTGAATATTTATCCCTTCAGTCACAATGGCTACACATCACAAATTTATGACTGCACAGTATCTACTGTGCAGCCTTTTCCAGCAGGCTCACATGGACAAATCTCACTTATCTCTCCTGGGGCTGTAAAGTTTTCTGGATTTGTTTTGACTACCTTCAGCTTGTGTAATCACAACTGTTATGCCATTATGATACCCTCAAAAAATACATATGGATTAATACCCACCATATTTCAGATTTTGCTGCTAAAGACCTCTATATGTCAGGATGTTAATAAACACACAAATTCAACTATTAAACAGACAAGTGATGCTTCCAAATCCAATGAAGACATTTTTCAGGTGACCTTGAGATACAGCACTTGAAGCATCTCATAAATTTTCCATGATAATGACCTAAGATGAAATCCCTATAGCACACTATGAAATCCAAAGCTTTCTGTCCCTGGGTAAGTACAGTATTATTTATGTTTCAGGGAATATAAAAATAGCTTTCTCCCTCCTTACTGAAAGGAGAAACTTCGCCATATGAAACTGGGGAAATGCCTAAGCCAACCTGATGGCTACGTAAAGAACTGAGAGTCTGGTATGCACATACTTTCTCAGTGTATCATAATCACAGGGTACAGCACCTTTGTAACACTGAACAGTTCTAGGTTCTCTTACCATGTTCTTACAGAGCACACTGCCCTTGCCAGCACACAGTGCATATGAGGCTACTGAAAAATCTGATCAAAATTCCAAGTCAGAAAATTGCTTAAGTAGGAGACTAATAGAGCAAAGTAGACAGCAAGTACAAAGGTAAAGTATCTGACATTGCTATTCTGCCCTCAGCATCTCCACAATTTCATTGCCTCTCAATCCAAACCCAGGGCAAGGGTCTTTGACCATTTCAGCCTTGTATCACAGCTGGATAAATTGTTTTGAGTACAGTGATTCCAATAAAGACTAGTTTCCTATAGTTTTGTGCCCTTTGATCCTTTATTTTCTTACCTTCAGCTTCCTTTTTCCCTCCCTCTACCTCGTATCACTTCAGTGAGGAAAAATCAGCACATTCTGCAGCTGAGAGCTGTAAATTTACTAAGTGAGTAGCCAACACATCTGTGCTGATTAGCCAGCTGGCTACCACCAAACAACACACAGCAGATTAACTCTGTGTGCCTGCCTTCTGGGGCAATGCTTCTACTTCCTTTTGTTACCAGTAGCTTCCTGTTTTACTAGAGCAGTGCTCAGGCTGTAATTTTCTGTGTTTCTGCTTCAATATTGCACCTGCACAGCTCCACCTGAAGGTACAGGAGCAGGGGTTTGGGCTTCCCTAAAAAATTTAGTACAAAACAAATGGAGATTAGTCCTACATTTGTTACACCGTTCAGCCATAATTGTAATGTATTCTTCTGACTGAATGGTTTTATATCTGTAAAATGGGAAAATATCATACCCCTTAGTTCACAAAATGTTGTTTAAATAATTTTTTTGTGTGTGAAAAGGACAATCTGGTGATAGAAACAGTAAGAAATTCCTGGTTCTGTCTTCAAAGCATAGTTTGAACAAGACTAATAAATCCAGAAATATAACATATATTTCATTTGCAGAGGTATGAGATAAGAAACTGATCATTAAATGAGTGCCATGTATTTGTGTACTTGTAAGCCAGGAGGCTTTGGAAATATAAAACATGAGCAAATAATTAAAGACAAAATTATGCTTAACATGGACTATTTGTTTCCTGTTTCTAATGGGAACATTTTCGACATCATTTCAGCAAAGGCTGGCAATATTTGAAAACAGGCAAGACAGAACTGGCAGGCAATAAATAGCCTCAACATCAGAGAGAAACAAGGGGAAATCATTAACACTTGCAGCCACCAGTATTGTTTTAATGTATTCACTGTCACTCGGCATTATGAACCATGAGCTGTCTTTCCCATTGTAAAGAAAAGAAAAGTCATACTGAGAGTGAAAAACTCACTCAGAATCAAAGATGAATGACAGCTTTCTATCCCTATTATTTAATTGCAAAATTAAAGCCCTCAATTAATTAAATATATATAAAAACTTCCACAGAAAGTGTTCTCTGCACCGTATCCATTGCTCTAAAGCACAACATTTTTTGGTTTTTTGCTTTTTTTTTTTCCTTCTACAAAGTGAGCAAAAAATAAAAGCTAAGTCAGCTTTAAAGTGCCTAGGCATACCTAGACATATGCTCAAAATACAACAATATATCCAGTCATTTATCTGTCTCAGGGCTTTTAGTTATTCTCCTTCAGTCCAGAAGACACTAGCCTAGTTCTTCTAAATGGAATTTATCAGTAGTGGATCATGATTTTGTCTTCAGAAAATCAAAAGGGAATTCTGGTCCAAAGAGTGTTGAATCTCAGCCATTACTTTAATCTCTGTTCAAAATACATGCTCTTGTGTTATGTTACAGTATAGAAATCCTTGGCTTTCCTTCAAGAATGTAACGTCAGCTTTTGGAAGATTCTTAAAGTGATTATGCACGCATACTTAATTGTGAAGCGTGAGATCATCAGTCCTACAGAGATCACTGGGATTAACAAGGCATCTTTTTGAATTGAACAAGGCAACCCTGTGAATGAACTCAGCATCTTTTTGTAGTCTACCACCTTCAAAATGCCATACCATCTGCTTCTCTTAGATTTAAAAATTATTTTTAACGAAGTGATATGTGACATTTTTGCAGTGTATTGGATATTATGAAAAGGAGATTACCATAGTCTTTTTAATTATTCAGAATACAAGTATTTTTGAATGTGGGTATACAGAGAGGGGTATTTCAGATGAGAACTCATCTATAAAAAGACAGCATTATAAAAACGGGAAGAAAAATGTCAAAGCCACTTTTTTTTATACTTATACAATGGGTACTGATGGCTTTTCCCCTTTACTAAATCTGACTGAAATGTTTTGTCTCCTTTCCTTGGTTTTAAAGGAGAATGGACAAATTATAGGAAATATGTGACTGTCCCACCACCAGATACATGCAATTCTTTTTTATTTCACCTGGCTATTCCTACTCTATAGTATAAAACTGTGTTCAGGTAAAGAGAAGAAAGTTTGTTTGTATTTGAACAATTGATCTCTAAACTTCAAAGCAAAATTGAGAGATTGACCTTTTGTTGCTCAATGTCAAAATTATTTGCTCAAATCAAAGCTGATACATAAATGTCATCTTCATAATATGACAGTAATAAACAAGCACATATAATAAATTAAACTAGCATTGTCTTATTATCAGTCAATAGCAGCAGTCATTTTACTCAATATAGTGCAACACTGCTCTAAAAATTTATTCAATGTAAAAGGGAATGAGACTCGTTTCAGGCAATGGATGTTCAATCTTTTCTTAGAAAGATGGTTTAGGGAGCTTACTGTTTTCATTTTATGCATAATAACCTCCCATCAGAGCATGCAGAAAGTCACAGACTTGCATCCGACTCTCGTCTCAGCTTTAAAGCTACAGATGTGGGAGAAATCTCTTATAACTCAGTGAGGAAACCCCCCCAAAGCCAAACACTAATTTTCAGAGAGTCAGACCATCAGGGTCACAGAGGGTAAGACAGTTTTAACTCTCTACCCGACAAAGCATGTTCTGAGGAGTACACTCTGTTTCACAGACTGCATATTTTTCAGTAAGAAGTCATTTAATAAAACAGGTATTGACATGATAGTCAGGGTGACAGTTAGGAAGAGCTTTATGATTTGCACATCCAGTCCTGATGCTGATATTTGGAACTTCGCAACACATAGAAGTGCACCATCGTGTCAGGCATCTCTTAAAATTATGCAGAAATAATTTTCTTATTCATGTACATAACCCAGGGTTTTTATTATTAATGGTCATGTTAAAATGCTAGTAAATAAAGCTTTGTAATGAAATATGCATGTTGGTACATGAAGATACCATTAAAACCAATTCACTTACAATATGCCATATAATTCTGGGGCTTGTATTTTATACCAGATCTAGGCAGAGTAATTAAAGAACAATCAAGCCTTTATCAATAATTAAATTGTTAGTAAGCCTGTATAATATGCAAAATATGAAAATGGGTGTAGAATTTTCAGTATTTGGAATGATTTGTGGTTTTTTCCTCTCTTGGAAGAAATTTAATAAAGAAACATCTAAAATCAAGGGCATCATTAAATTTACTGGAAATCAAAGAAAGATAATGAATGGAATAAGAGGTTAGAAATCAGGAGGTACCAATTTATCTTCCTCATTATGCTCTATTAAGTGAATCCATGCTATCAAATAAAAATGATTTTGTGCATTAATGTAAAATGTTTCATTCCAGTTTGAAATTATGAGCTCCAAACACCCGTATGTACTCCTCAGTTTCAACATGTTTATGACAATAGCCTGAATTTTCATGTCTTTTTAACTAAATGTGAATGCCCCAGAAAGTAGTGTGGATTAAGTATCTCTAATGAAGACACTTGAGAACTCTCCAGTAAATGACTTTTTTTTTCCCCATAAAATAAAGATATATCAGCAATGACGTTTTGATGGGAACACAAAGTCTTGCAAACTTTTGCTAAGTCACAAGCAGGTGTCCATCACAGACCATCTTAAGTTTTTACCATCCTGCCATGCACTGTTCAAGTTCCCAGACTGAGTCTGTTGTTTTAAAATAACATCAGAAGGCAGATTAATCCATTCTTGGGAATTTACAGGCTTTCAAGTTGCCTTCTTTGAAAAAGGGGCAGATAAAGGGAAGCAAATACCATTTGGGCTCCCAAGACTACCAACAGCTTTGTGCAGTTTGCCTCTGAGTTCCTGGCTGCTTAGCATACGATCAGGTCTGTGTCCTGAGTATTTCAGGTCCAAGCAGAACCTGACTTCCAGCTTTACAGAAATATCTGAGACTCACCTAATTCTCAGGATCAGAGCCTCCAGCCAGGAACTCCTTGAACCAAAGAAGCAAGCAATCTATTCAGGAAGAGAACAGAGACAGTCTGGGATACCCAACAGCTAATTTAAGCAGATTATAATTATTAATGTGATATCGTAATATCTTCATTTCCTTCAGAGGGAAATAATTTTAGTACTTTGTATTTTCATCCGGATCTCTTCTGTAAGTAGCCCGTACTGAAGAGACTCTATTCCAAAGCCTACATGTGATGTTCCAAACTTTACGTTTTAGGCATGTGAATCATGACTAGACAGCCCAAAGTGTGTATCTACGCATATTTAGGAGGAGCAGGGCTGGCTTCAAGAAAAACAAGGACACCTTTGTGGCAATGTAGGTATTTGTACTAAACGATGTCACATAGACTGAAAATAACAACAAAACCCCCGATGGTTAAGGAACAAGCCTAGAAAGATAAGCTTGAAAACACACAGACTGAGTGTGAAGGGACAGTAGTCTTTCAAATGCTCACTTGTTGGTTATATGTCTTCCCTTCAGGAATGGATGAATGTGCAAAATGCCTCCAGCAGTTGCAGATGCTATGACATATTTTATTTCATCTGCCAGCAGAAAGAGAAGTATAAACACTGTTCTTTCCTCACATCACCAGAGAATGAATGCTGCCATTTGGGAAAGGAGAAAACAGAAACTCCTGATCCCTTCTCCCTACAGTCTAAAAACTAAAATGACACTGAATATATGCATCTCATCTAAAGGAACAAACAGTATCTACTTCACTGTCACCAGACATTTCTGAGAGCTATTGCATTTCGGATTTTTTTTTAAGCAAAAAACAAACGTGTGTGAGTGGTGAAACTCAACATATCAATTGCAACACTTTGGATTTGAATATACCACACAGATAAAGCAGGTCCATGATTTTAATGACAGTGCACTGTGGCAACTTAAATAATAGAATGAGTCGCAAAATACTTAGCACTTCGTCATTATGAGGGTAGCTTTATTCTTTAAATTCTCTCAATTAACACTTGACTGTATTATCTTTGAAGAGAAAGAACTCTTTTTTTTTTCATGATTAAATAATGTTCTTTAATGTCTGCTCTTGCACAGACATAAACAACGGTAAAACCAAATCTCCACTGGGGTTACAATTTTGGTTTGCTCAAGAGGTATGCCCTGGCTTTCTTTTATATTTGGTTTGCATGTGCAACCTAATTTGGGTAACCCAAGTGAATTATAACATTAATTATATCTGTCTAACAACTACTAGACTTTGAAACAATATTACAGAAGCACAGATATATAAAATGTAGTGTATTTCTTGAAGCGACATTCTAGAATTTGTAGTGTCGAATTTTCATAGCATCAAAATTAAATCCCTGGGACATTTTATGGTTTTAGTGCCTGGAATTTTTGTTAGCCCTTTTCCAAAGGAAAATGTACAGTATTCTTTGCTCAGGAAGATGAACAGCTAATCAACAAGCTAAATGACAAATGGATGTCACAGTAGTATCAGAAGAAGTTCTGTTAAAATTATAGTGTGATGATAGTCATAAATTATCTCTCAAAGTGGCAGGTATGTCTCAGTGTAGGACCTACTGCCAAATCACCTAACTCAGAAGCGTTTCTTAGGGAGTAATGTTGGGAAGAACTGTGCTGCACTTCCAGATTCAGAAAGCATCTGTTGTAAGCTTAATGCATCAAATATCTACAAGGAAAATTTTAAAACAGGCCATATGGCAAGTGAGGTTGATGTAACATGGAAACTCTTGAGTGTCTTCAGTCCAGAACATCTAAACTGCTGGGTACCTTCATATGTACTTCGTAACAAATAGTTCTTGTCTTCCCTTATTTCACAATGCAGAGTATCAGAAGCTCTTGTGTAAGAACCAATACAGATCTTTCTATCCCCTGTGCTAGACTGCCCAGACTATTAAAAGCAAAGGAAACCCTGACAATTGGCCATATTACAATACTAAGTATGGTAGTAGAGTAAGTAGAGTCTCACTTCTTGCAGATCTAGAGCACTGTGAGAGGGGATTCACGGTTTACTGCACTGCTACTATGTGCACTTGCTAAGGGTCATGCGAAAGAGCTGGAAATTGCAGCTGAAGAAGGGCAGAGTTTTGGTTTTATAGGATTTGTTCTTCCATTGGGTTTTAGGCAAATAGGACCAAATTTGCATGCCTGTCAAAACTTCAATTATGTCGAAATAGATAGAGAAAATGCTGAAATTCCTGAAGTTTTGTTAATTTAAAATAAACTAAGAATGTGACAAAGCAGTAGGATGCAATGTGGAAAGCTACTGACATATTTTTGGAGAAGAAGCATAGTATCAAGCGAATGAGGCAAGCATCCAAAAGAGTTGAGGCTGGATAATGTGTAGGGAATGAGAAATGAAGCTTCATAGAGAAGAGGTTACATATAAAGAACTGAGAAGATGTCTTTACAAATGCATGTTATCTAACCTACAGTCTAAGCAAGGCAGTGGTCTTTTGACAAATAAAAGCAAGTAGCTAAGCCTTTACATCGCTTTCAATTCATTTTAGATCACTGGTAACTCAACTAATCTATAGCACCACTTCCCTGTGACACACAGGGAGGAAAACCATTTACTTCAGGGTTTCTTTTCATATTGCTAATCTGCCTTAAAGATTAATTTGTACTTAAACTCTTAGTGTCCTGTGTCCCATTTGTAGACAAATCTTATGAGACCCTATTTGATCCTTACTAGTCTAAATTCATTTCCATTCAGGTTTCTGAAGAAATTTAATGTTATAGATGGACAACATCCCCACTGTCCCAAAGGTGCAAGTGCTGTAACAGCCACTGAAAAGGCAGCAACACTTACCTGCCAGACAAAAATCTCGCATCAGGATCAGTAGTTACTAATTTTCAAGAGCATCTAGAAGCCTTGACTATCTTCCCAGAAAACATTAAATCCTTGAAGAAAAATTGTTTATCTATCAAAAACCTTGACAAGTTTGAAATCTGAACATACTATTTCTTTCTATAAGTGGATGACATGATAAATTGAATTTTTCCTTTTCACCATAATAGTCTATACAAATGCAAGCACTAAAAAGGAGCACTTAAAAAAGGAAAATAAAAAACCTCTATGAAATCTGCCACACTGAGAAGATATGGCACTGATTTTCTTCTGTCTACATTCCACAAGAAGAGTAAATGCCTGAGCAGGTACTACTGAATTCTCTGCTTTAAATCAACATAGCAAATCATCTAAACATCTAGATCATATAATCATCTAAACACTGAAGGGTTTATTTTTTGTTATTAAAAAGTCAGAAATTTGTGCAATTTAATCATGTTAGTAAAAGCACTGTATATTTTCATGCATAAAGAGAATAATTTTGATCATATATTTTTGTCAAATTGCTTTCTTGTTGTTTCAGAAATGGTTCTGAATGCCAAATGCAAACCCATATTATTCTACTCAGATCGCTTTAAACTGATTAGATGGTCAAATATTACCTACTTAAATGAGCTAAAGACTATGAGATTAATCTAAGGCAAGGCAATACACCATAGACCAAAAAGCAAAGGGCTGTGAGATGAGTGCATGTTACCAGTGCAATAAAATCAAGGAGAAAAAAGTACATACCACTAGAGGCTTGCCCATTGGAGTGAAAGTTAAATTAGAGATAATTTAATGAAATATTTATTACTGACTGCAAGATACAGCTTTTGCATTTTCCCAAATGGGGCTCCTTTGAAAGGTGTATTGATTAAACCATGTGCATTACCATGCTCATGTTCACAGCAAATCCAAATGGCTTAGCAAAGTTTTTATATAATTATGAAGTCTCTACATATTTTTATAGTTATGATACACTCTTGAATGTGTTTTATTTATAAAATGTGAAGCTTTAGGGCCTTACAAGCAAAAAATGTCACTAAGGAAAGGAAAATATACCAATGTATATTGACAACATTTACAACAGCACTTAGTTTAGTAGCAATAAAGCATTTGGTAAGTAGTATTTTAAGTGTATTTTGGGTATAATAAGAAGAATATTGACTCAGTTGCTGGTGTAACTGCATCTTGTTTTAGCAAAGCTCATGTTCATTTTCCTAGGATTCCCACAGATTGTTTTTCACCACAGAGCCAGCTTCTGACACTCTTTCCACTTAAATAGTGATGTGAACAGAGGTGGATTTGCTGAAGGACATGAGAAGGCCACAGTTGTAAGAGCCCATTTCTGCAGTATCCGAGTATCACACCAGGTGAATGTATCTACACTCGCCAGACCTTCGTGCTGCTCTCAGCATTTTAATGAGGCCCAGTAAGCCAAATATACACCAGTTTCAGTTCTGCATTGCTGCTATGCATTTATGCTACAGGAATAATACAAATTAGAGATTTAATGGAATCCATAAATTTTTTCTACCTGATGTGAAAAACCTTCTGTGTTTATGAACCCCAGAAAGTTGCATAAGCTGAGCTATTATAAAAATAGGTTCTCAGTAAACTAAAAAAAAACCAGAAAATGTTATCCAAAAGGTTTTTTTACCACACTTCAAGTCTTAGGTGCCTGGCTTTAGTGTGTAGGTCAGGGCATTCATCCACTTATGATGACAGCTCTCTCTTCTAAACAAACAGGTAATTTTTTTTTCCTCAGTCCAGAGCATGATGATGCCTATCTGATGGGTAGTACACTGGTGATCCTGCTTTATGACCAGCACCTGACTCTTCAAAGCAGCTGTCACACAGCTTGAGGGAGAGGGGAGCCCTGGACTGCTCACTTATTTATGACACACATAAATCAGAATCCAAACCCTCCTTCTTTAAGTAGAAAGGCTATACGTTTACTTTTGCTTGCCTTTCTGCTGTATTTTCTGCACTCTGATAAGGCAGCCCAATGCATGGGAGTTTCTGGAATTCAGTTTTTAATGCAGGTATCTGAAGTCTAAAGAGTTACTCCTTTAAGACTCTTTAGTTCTTTTCAGATCTGGGTATCTAAATATTTTGCTTTTTTTGTCCTCAGTCCCTTATCAAAGAACACAGCTAAAACTTGGAGTGAGAGAGCTCTAGGTAGTGCTTCCTGCATATTTGCCTTGTTTTTAATACGTGGTTATGTTCCTGATTTTACATTGAATTCTGGCAATCTCACTGCCTTGAGTAGGGGATTTAAAAAATTTATTAATTTTAATGAACTATTGTACAGCATTATTAAGGTTAATAAAATCAAGTACTTGCTGACAAAATGAAGACCAGTCTGTGGTCTGGTTTAATAAGCAGTCACAAAGGGAGGTCTCAGGTTAGAAAACTTGTTGCTCTAAAATGAAAGTATTCCACTAATAAGGCATTAAATAAAATTAACTCATGTTTAAACAACAGATATTCCTGACTAAATCAGCAATAACTGAAAATAATATTGGCCTGGGAATCTTTCAGAGTAAATCCCTCAAGAAATCTCACTTAGAACAGTTATTTCTACCCAGGAATAGCAATAGAAAATTAGGACATCTCGTGGGACAGTGAAGATGCAGTGTTGTAATCACTTTCACCTGTGACACAGCACACCATGCTAGTGTTGCTTACATTTAAAGTGATGTGTTATCTGTTAATGGGTATGAAACTCTCTCACCTTATTAGCACTATTTATATGTTTATGTCAATTATTGTAAAATTTGACCATACTGGCCACTGAACAAAAATGTAATCTGTAGGTACAACAGTACATGGAGAAATAAACAACTGGAAACAACAACTTGTCCTGGGCTCAGCCTAAAGATGTAACAAGGAGACTGAGGACAGTGGAGAGACGTATATAGATGTTTATGAGATATCTTCAGAGACTTCCTCCAAAATGGGAAAGCAGTGCAGAAAAGCTGCCACAGTGCTTGTCTGAAAACTTGGCATAGGGATGATGGATTAGTGATAGAAAACTCATCCCACCCAGAAAAAGAGAAAACAAGACCTAGGATGCTAAGAGCTGGTATTAAAATAATCAACTTGTGTTTGAGGTAAAAAAGAGCCTGAAAAGGACATGGGGATAGAGGTCAGAAGTTTGGAGAATAAAAACTATCTAGGTGAAGGTCTGAGTAGGCCTGTAGCAGAATTCTTTGTGAATACTGCTGTGACAAAAACACATTTGCCAAGACTGAACAAAAGCCATGAATGATAAGGTCCAGGATGCTTTAAATTTTGGGGATATGATGGAAAGTAGACGATAGATGACACAACTTGATATTCTGCAGGCAGACAAGAATTATCCATGTTGGTTTTTAATGTGATGCAGAATAAAGAATACTTTAGTAAAGTAGACATAGAAATCCATGGGTCCTGATGGCATGCATATTGAGCAAATTGATATTATTGCAAAGCCACTGTTAATTATCTAGGAATATTCAAGACAATTGGGAGAGATGCTTGAGGATTGAAGGAATTCTACCTTCAAAAAGGCAAGAAGCAGGATCCGGAGAACTACAGGCTGGCCAGCCCGACCTCAGTTCATGGCAAGGTTATGGAATAACAAATCCTGGAAACCATTTCTAGCCACATGAAAGACAAGGAAGTCATCAGGAGCAGTCAGCATGGATTCACCAAGGAGAAGTCATGCTTGACCCGTCTGGTGAAGTTCCATGATGAAATGACTGGCTTGGCAGATGAGGGGAGAACAGTGGATATTCTCTTCCTAGACTTCAGAACAGTTTTTTTGACAGTGTGTCCCACAGCACCCTCACACAATAACCCTGCTTGAATAGGGGGTTGGACCAGATGAACTCCAGAGGTCCCTTTCAGTCTTAACAATTCTCTGTCTGTGAAGTCAAAATACTTTGGTGAAGGACAGGGTACATTGACTGAGGCATGGTACTAAACATCTTCGAGATGCAGCCACATTTGATTTGGATAAAGCTGAAAACACGTCTGTAAAATGCTGCATAGGTTACACCAAAAAAAAAAAATTCGTGATATTAAATATAACCTCAATCCCAAAAATCTACCATACATATCTCGACAGCTGAAAAACTTTATCTGACAGTATAATAAATATAATAAAAATAATTTTTGTTCAAACCAAGGACACAATTTTCTGAATTTGCTTCTTTTTTCTAGCTCATTTAGAAGTGTGTTCCTTGAAAGCATTATAAAAATCTAACTGAATTAATTGCCTTCTGAGAACTGTATAAAGCAATATAATGGTTAAATGCAACCTCAGTACTAATTACCTCCTGAATAGATTCTGCTACATACCATGTTCCATCACGTTTGAAAGGCTTTAGCCTAGAACACTGAATAGCATTTGCAAAGGTGAAATTTTCATTTTATCCATTTCTATGTTCATTTATCCAGTCTACACTCACAATTGTACTAATTAATACCACAAGGCAGAGAAGTGATTTTTGTGTCCCACACAAATATCTGAGCTAATGAAAATGTTTCTCAGCACAAACAAGAACAAACCTGTTAATTTTCTTCTACAATATCTAAAATCCTTTAAAATCATTCAGCTCTAACAAAAAGTAAAATTTTAATTAATTTTGTTGAAGTTGCACAGTATATTAAATAGCCCCAAAGTTATAACAAATAATAATAATCACATACGTATTTGAATCTTAACCTTTTTACCTACATTTCTGATATTTTCTTGGCATTTCAGGGCATTAATCAACAAATTTTGTCACTGAAAATATCTGTCACATTTCTTCCTCTCATGAGGAAGGTTGATGTCCTTTCCTTCCATGTTGCTGTCCCATCCTTTGCATAATACTCAGTGATTCCTGGTGTGTTCCAACATAGGATCAAAATCTGCATTCATTTACACGATATAATTTTATTATATTTCTACTGCACAGTGACTACAGAGCAATGAGTCTAAGCTAAATATGAAAGTCTACCTGGGTTCATGAAACACTCACTGGCTTTTGGTTCTCTGTTCAGGAGAGGAATATAAACAAGGTTCTTTACAAAGATGAGAAGACTTCATGAACTAGCACTGTTATGATGAAACTGAAACATAATTTATAACGTAATTTTATTAAAAGTCAGGGTTAAGAGATATGGATCGCTGGTCTTCAAACTCACGACCTCTCTGGTATTTCTTAGGTGCATACATTGTCTTCCAAAACCTGTGTTTCATAGATATACCATCTATGCTATTTTAAGTTCCACAGGATTACACTTTACTCTAAAGAGTTAAGAAATGTTTAATAGAGCCTAGCAGGTGAACAGCTGTGACTCTGAGACCTGCTTTCCTCTAATGCTGGATTCATAACAATTTATAACACAACCTATTCACATCCGTAACGTATCCATAGCAATTTTTACTAAGGTTTGCTACCTATTGACCAACATAATTTTTTTCCCTGATTGAGGATGTAATAATTTAGGTAAAACTGTCTGTTTTTCTTTCTTATGAAATATGCTGCCATTTACACACTTGTTGCTTCTCGTGTTGCAGACATTTGATTCAATTTCTTAGGTACTATTTTTCTATTCTCTGATGTTTCTCACTGTATAAGGTCAACATGTTTAGCAGAAGATTCTTGAGCAGCATTTGGCTTGCATATGGTTTATGTTAGTGCAGCAGAATCAGTCAGTACAGTCTGAACAGATCAGACAACAAGAACCATTCCACTTCCTGACACTTACAGGAAAATTAGTAGGCAATGTGGCAAAGCAGAGGTATCTATTTATCTACACTCAGCTAGTGGGAATAATCAAGACTAAGCAGCTGAGAAAGAGCCAGTGCACTGCTTCCACCATTGTATTCTTACTAGCAGAATGTGGAGAGGTATATATAAAGTGATTACAAGATTCACAGGAAAAGTTACAATTCAGAGTTTTCTTCGAGACATGATGTCTCTTGGGAATACTTACAGATTCTCCTTGTTACTCGTGTTCATGTTTAAAATTTGAAGCTACTCCTAAACACTCTGTATTTTTTCTTGTACACCTGGTATTTTAACCTTTGACTTATCTCCAGATGCGGTTTGATGCGGATGAACAAATGGGATCTCCCATCAGAGCACAAGCCACCTACCTCCTTGTATTTGTAAACTTCTTTGCCTCCCACTTACTGACAGGAGAATCACATCAGGATCAGGAGTTTGCTGCTAACTCCATCATCATCCAGGAGATTACTTGTGAGATGGTTCTTTTATCCCACTACTTTCAAGCTGACAGAATGACATGTCTCTACACTTCTTTTTTAAGTGGTGACAATATAATTCCATAGCAAGACAATACTCCATTACTCAGATTTTCAGAACAGTTTCAGTGAAACTGTGGCCTTACCTCAGGCAGCTGTTCCAGAGGAATCCCTCTAAAACAGCTAGACTGGTCTTCTCAGGGTTCATCTAGCTATTGGTTTTAGCCTCTTCCAAGCAAGGTATATTATATCCATAGCAGCTAAGAAAGACGTTATTACCATCAGTACCAAAACTGAATAGCTGAGAATTTTGAATGATCTGACCATCAGCATTTAGGAAAAGTACTGAGGAGGTTGGCCCCATGTAATGCCCAGTATGTAGCTAAGAAGCCTACATTAAGGCAAAGCCCTCAGACATTCCTCCTTCTAGCAGGTGTCCCTGCCCATGCAAAGGGTGTTGAAAGTAAATGATCATTAAGACCCCTTCCAACCCAAACCATTCTATGATTCTATGACACCTGAGGGCCACCGTCCAATGCCATTTCAGCCAGCTATGGCCTTTAGTCTTACCGTCCTCACCCTCAGTCAGTGGCTGTATCAAAAGTACTCACTGCTGCTGGGTGACCAGCACCAAGGCATTCTTGTTGGGCCATAGCTGTAATTCTCCAACAATGGTGTGGCTGTGGTTGAGAAATCCAAAGAGACCTCCCACAACCATCAGCACAGATGCAGTATGTTATTACACTTTGGGCTAAAGCAGCAACGTAAAGGCTTAACATTTTCTATTCAGGGTCACCCCATCCCAGACCAGAAATTCACCCACAGGCACTGCTATTGCCTATTATTGCTGACACATATTGGTCTTACTCAGCTTATCAGGACTTTGCAATTTAACAGCACTGAGAGAGGTTGCCTTTTTCTCCTTCAGTGAGTCAGCATGTGACCTTCTTAGGAACCTAATCTACTCACAGATTGGATTCTTCCAAACAGCTTTCTTCCCTTCCTGGTGTTCTGCCAGTACTTTTTTTCTGCAGATAGGTCTCTATAGCTTTACATCCCTAATTGCTGCTGGAGTTAATTCCTTCCCTGCTACACAGTGCCTATTGATCCATCACTCCACAAAATGGTAATTTTACCGTAGACTACAGTAATCTACTTTGCTTATGATGATGTCAAGATCCATAATATCTATTATTTCTCTCTCTTTTAGTAGCCCAATTATTACATCGAATAAGAAAATCAGATGGATTTTTCAAGAACAAATCAATGCTAGCTTTTACTTATTTTCCAAATATTTGCAGGTTGTTTAGTAATTGGTTCAAGTATCTTCTAAGTGAATGTGGTGGGTTTGTGTTTCTTAGTGAATTTTTTCTTGCTTTTATTCAGTTGGTGACCAGGGAGACAACTGGCAGGAGCGAGTTGTAGTCATATGCAAGATATGGCTTTGAAAAACACAAAAACATGGTTGATCACCCTGGCAGAGCCTTTTGATATGGCTTTGAAAAAAAACACAACAGGAGGTGGAGAAGGTGTGTGCGTGTGGGGGGGTGGGGGAGCAGTCCCTGGCAGCTGGAAAAGAAAGGTTTTTTACTCACTGCCTGTTCGCCCGGCTCGGGGAGACGTAGTGTGGGGATCGGGCTCTGGGAGTTTTTTTGGCTTCCCAGTTTTCCCAGGAGTTTTTCCCTCCCCGCTATTTTTTGCTGGACACCTGCATCGTCCGCTGCGGTATCACTGCTAACATATTTCCCCCCATCTGAGTCGGGG
>WBMZ01005644.1:0-14837 GCA_013400975.1 Atrichornis clamosus
CCGCCCCGCCCTCCCCTCGGGGCTCCGCCAATGGCGCGGCTCCAGCTCGCCGCACTCCCTCAGGCTCAGCCAATCGAAGGCCGGCGGCGAAGCGCGAGCCGGCACCTCCGCCAATGGGTCCCTCGGGGGCGGGGCCGCGCTGCTGGCGGGGCGGTGCGGCGCGGCCATGGCGGCGCTGCCGGTGTCAATGCTGGCGTTAGTGCTGTTACTGCTGGCGGGCTGCGGCGGGCCCGGGGCCGCGGGGCAGAGACGGAAAGAGGTGAGACTCGCTGGGCGTCCCTCTGCTGCGCCGGGGCTGGTTGTCGCTGAGCGGGCTGAGGGCAGGGCCGGCCAGGGCCCAGCGGGGCGGCCCGGCCGGGCCTCACCCCGGGTCCCCGCCCTGAGGCTCTGAGGGGAACTCGCTGGGGCCGAGGGTCTTTGTTTCCAGGTTCTTCAGTTCTTGTTAGGAGCACTGTACGAATGTTCTCTTCCTACAGCATGGGATTTGCGGGTGGAAGGATGAGTGGTCTTTAGTTGTAATCACAAAGGTGCAACTTATTTCCACACACTTGATCCGTAGGGTTTGGAAAGATCCTTCTACATAAATGTTTATACTTGTGTCAGTTGTAAGTCAGCGAAGAATAATTTATTATTTTTATTATTATGATAATCATGTTGGGATTCTTGGGGCTGTCCTTTTCAGGGCCAGGAGTTGGACTTTGGTGATCCTACTGGCTCCCTTCCAACTCAGGATATACTATGACTATTTACTCTAATTTATTTTATGTTAATGAGTAGTGAAGTGCTTTATGATAAATGTAACATTTGGGAGTTTGTCAATCTCATACCTCTTCGTATAGTGTTATAGAATTTATTGTCTTCTTTTTAAGGAATATTTTAGTGTTGAGTACTCCTGAGTTCTTCAAGTATGTTTTGAATTATAGTTCTTTTTTTTTCAGCAATGCTGAAAATGAGGTATTGAGCTTGCTTTCATCTCTGGTGTTGATTCCACTGCCACAAGTTTTGAAATCTGGAGTTTGATGCTTAGTATTGAATACATGCTGTGGAGGGGTTGGGGGCAGTTTGTACAGCTGAAAGAAATCTTGTAATTAATGTGGGAAGGACTGGTGAGCTGAGGGTCTTCACCCTGTGCTTGTGTCATGCTAAGTGCTTAAAGCTGTGTATATTATTAGGGGGTTAAAGTTAATGAATTATGCTAACATGACTGTCAAAAACATCTGTGAATGCCTTTGAAAATTTTAATGAGGCATCACGTCATCTAGTTGGTGGTATTCTGAAATTCAGTGCAGATATTTGTTATCTGAAATCTAAAAGCCTTCAAGATTATACTGTAAGACTAGAAAAAAACCCCAGTGATGTTCCTCTGGTTTGATTTTCAGATGGTGTTATCAGAAAAAGTGAACCAGCTGATGGAGTGGGCCAGTAAAAGATCTGTTATCCGAATGAATGGGGACAAATTTCGACGCCTCGTGAAGGCACCACCCAGAAATTACTCGGTGATTGTGATGTTCACTGCTCTTCAGCCTCACAGACAGTGTGTTGTGTGCAAGTATGGGCTCCATTTAGTCCTAAATTAGAACTTGAAAGTCATCTATGCGTTGTAGGAAATGAAATTTAAGAGTAGGGTTGAACTTCCACGTATTCGGGAGGAATGTACCTGGGCAAGTTATAGTAGGATTATCTTTGAAATTTAATGTGTGGGAATATATGGATAATGTGTATGTGAGAAAACAATCCTTAGTTTTATCTCCCTCCTAAAATAATCCCTGTTTGCAGAAACAATTTTAACACTGATAGGCTTCTGAAGAAGGACACAGTGAAAGCTCAACTTCCCTGGCATGAGCTGCTAAAGAAATGTTTGTAGAATTATTGCTGGCCACGCAGTTTAAAAGTTGCACTTAATTAATACATTGCTTGGCACTTATTTACAGTGATATCCTGGATCCTTAATCATATTATGGCTTCCCTGTATTAATCTGGAGGTGGCAGAGGTCTGTGGAAATTATTGGTTTCCCACCCCATGATATGGAAAAAAGGGCACACCTGGCGACGTTTTGGTGCTCTGTGGACTGGCAAATCATGAGCATCTGGGTTCCAGTTCGCCTTTCAATTAGAAATTACCTCTGCTTGTCTTCATGGACTCAACAAATCTTACTCTTGCATTTAAAAAAGCAGCAGTGGCAAATACCTCACTTGATTGTAGATGAGTGCCTGGGCTTAAATGTTTTCATTAATATTTAAACTTTCTTTTTAAGACTAGAAAATTATTGGGGGGGGTGGATAGGTACAGCTCCCTCAGCTGCTTTATGACTCCTGTTCTGGACAAACCTGTGATACAGCATCTCACTTTTGGTGTGTTTTCCAGGCAAGCTGATGAGGAATACCAGATTCTGGCAAATTCCTGGAGATATTCCAGTGCATTTACCAACAAGATTTTTTTTGCTATGGTAGATTTTGATGAAGGCTCAGATGTGTTTCAGATGGTAATGTCTTTTCTCTTCTAACATTATTTTTAACTTGAGATTTGGGCAAGAAGATAAAGATGTATCCAAACTTTAGTGTTGCAGTGATTAAAGGAATGACAAGTTTAAAAGCTGCCACTCTTGGAAGAAAGAGGGCCTGAGCATGTTGGTAGGAATAGTAACAGAAGTGGCAGATGTGGAATAGGTACAAGGAGTGAATTGTTTTCTCTGACTTTTTTTCCTGGGTTTGTCTCCTGTAATAACTTATAGTGTAATTCTTAATGGAATTCTTTTGTGGTACAGGAAGAGGCAAGATAGGAGACACTGATGTCATTAGGAACAGCTATTACAATTTTTAGATTACTAGAGAATGATAGATTAGACTTTTGGTATGGCTTTAAACTGATTTCTTTTCAAGTACCCAGTCAGTTTGCTCTTCTATTAACATTATGTGACCATGGTTTTTTTTAAAGCTCTGAGAACATTCCGTGAACACTTGCAATTGTAGATCACATTAATAGTTCATGATAGTCTTGCACATGTTAACTTGTTTTTTGAGAGATACTAATCTCTAACAGCTACACAATTTAGGCAGTCATACTTGATTAAATAGAAGCTTTTGGACTGGAGCATTGAAAAGGGATGTCTTCTTATTACTATTGTTAATTCTTGCCTTAATGTTTTATTAAAAATGTATTAATCAAGCTATGGCGTTTCTAGATTTGTAGAATAATATATTCCTGTTTTGTAGATTTATTATCAAAAGTAGTTAGAGAAGAAAGAGATTGAAGGATGTCTTTGAAATACAGAAATACAAGCTGTGTGCTGTCTTTACTTTTTAAAAAAAAAGCCATTGTCAGTGAAATTGAAGAGTTACTTTTTTTTGATTCAGTAACAATGCTGCAAGACAGAAAGGGAATAGAATTATGTTACAGTGCTATGAAAGGTCTGTTTAGTATTTTCTCTGAACTTTCTCGCTGCAGCTGAACATGAATTCTGCCCCCACGTTCATGAACTTCCCTGCCAAGGGGAAGCCCAAGCGGGGGGACACCTACGAGCTGCAGGTGCGCGGCTTTGCTGCGGAGCAGCTGGCACGCTGGGTGGCCGACAGGACGGACGTCCACGTGAGTACAGACACGCCTTCCCCGGCACCACCCCTGCACTGCCGGCTGGGGAAGTCTCCCTGGTGTGCTGTGCCTCCTGACCTGCCTGAAAGAGCTCCTCTACAAAATCTAGTTTGGATACATGACTGTGTCTTTGAATTTCCTTATGTTCTGTGTGCTGGTATTTTGTGTAATGCTGTGTTCGAGAAGATGGCAAAACTCATCTCCTTCCTTCTTGCTCTTTTGTTGCTATGGAAGAAAAACAGTCTCCAAATTACTGGATAGGGTAGAGTTGTGTAAACCTGAAGTTATAGTATTGATGGAATAAGCATTGCTTACTTGCCTTACTTGTACTATATAGAAGATATGTGCGTGTGATATTTTTTTCACTCAATATGTTCTGCGCTTTTTTAGCAGGAGTGCAGGTATAACATGTAATCCTACTGAGAGAAAATAATTTAAGTGTCATCTGTTCAGATCCGTGTGATAAGGCCACCGAACTATGCTGGACCCCTGATGTTGGGATTGCTGCTGGCTGTCATCGGAGGCCTCGTGTATCTGCGGGGAAGCAATCTGGATTTTCTGTATAACAAAACTGGCTGGGCATTTGCTGCTTTGGTGAGTACTTACGGCTCTTGTCTGCCTCTTGTATTGAGTCTTTAAAAGCTTCTGTATTTAAAGATTCTTAAAGCTTGTAGAGGAAAATGAGGTGCTGCAGTTAGTTTTACTTTTTGGTAGACTGAGAATATTATATGATCCTAGTCCTTGCAGCTCGGTGAATGCTTGATTAGGTGCCTTTTGCACAAATATAAGGTAGGAGAATACCTAGCCTGTATTCTTGTTTGGAATGCAATAGATTGTATTCCACATCAGTATGTTTTGGTATGAAATGGAAAGGTATCAGGTTAAATTTAAAAAAAAGAACCCTTATTAAATAGTGTTTCTTCTTTCCTTTTCAGTGTTTTGCGTTAGCAATGACATCAGGCCAGATGTGGAACCACATTAGAGGTCCCCCGTATGCTCATAAGAATCCCCATACAGGGCAAGTGGTGAGTCTCGTCTTCATTTCCTTTTCTGCATTTCTGTTGTATTTCTGCAGAATAAGGCTGATATTAAGTCAGAGTGCAAATTCTGCTTTTGGCTTCTCTGTAAGTGACCCTAACCTCTCCTGCAGTGAGCAAGGCAAATCAACATATGTCTTGTACATATATTGTATCTCCAGTGATGAAGGAATGTGATAGTTCTAAATTGCTTACAGCAGAATAAAGGTGTTTACGTTGAGTCTTACATGCTAAACAGTCCTATTGCTGAGCATGGCAACTTTATTTTCAACCTGGTCTTGTTAACTCACACACTCATCTAATGACTGCCATGTAAAAACCTATTTCTTCAAGACTCTTGAGGTAAACTAATCTCTAGTGACCTCAGATTTATGAAGTCTCTTTCTTGGAAAAAATCTCTTTTAACATAACTTGAAATATATCATTTTGTTTATCATGTAGAATGAGATGCACTGTAAGAGTAGTCAGGGTGTTTTGAGAGCGTTGCATCTCCTCAGGTGTTTACATATCCCATACTGGCTTTTCCCATGTTTTTACTCAGGGAATTAATTTGGTGAAATGTCCCTTCACGCCTGGTTAGATGGGTCAGACCCTCTGTATTCTTCCATAAAGTGGATCAAACTTTTTTTCCTTCTTAGATACAACATCACAATCATAGTGGAGTGTCCCATAGGGATTAAAAATAGGTCTTCTTTCACAAATACCAATTTTTCTGTTAACCCGGAAAAATTTGGTTAATGAAAAAGATTTCAAATGCTTGATTCTGGAGCCGAGCAAGTTGGGTTCACACACAGATTGAAGGTACTGCTCTTAAGCTGAGCAGCAGTGTACATAACTTAAGAATCTCAGTCAGGAAATGGATCAGATTTGATTTGGGTACAATAGGGCCTAATCCTGGTATTTTGTCGAGCTGAACTGAGAATCTGGACCATGAAGGTTGCAGCTGCGCTTGCACTTACTGTAGTCTGAATGGTCCTTGAGGTTGCTTGTGTATGTTAATAGAAGAAGGATCTTTAATTCTGATGCAACTCCCCAAAAAATCAGTGATCAACAGTTGAAATTTTTTGTGCTCCAACTTCTCTCCTGAATAAAACAATGCAAAACCCAGTTCCAGGCTCTGTTGTTAATCACGTCGAAGTTGACTCTGGTCTTCTCTAAATTTAATTACTCTTTGTCTCTTACAGAATTATATCCATGGAAGCAGCCAAGCCCAGTTTGTGGCAGAAACACACATAGTTCTGCTGTTCAGTATCCTTCCTGTGAGAAGCATGTGGTTGGTGACAATTTTTTGGTCAGCTAATGCTGCTGCCTTTGCTGTGGTACTTTGTCACTGCTGTGATTGCTACCTAGTGCTGATGCAGAAGCTTGTAAAACCCTTCAGCACTGAGAGTTGTGCTTTTCCTGTGTGCTTTTACCTTTCTCATTTGTACAAAAAGAAAAGAGTTTCTTTGGGGTCTTAAGGATACCCTAAAATTCAATTCTGTTTCTCTTATTTTCGCATGTATGTTTTTCATCCATCATTTGTAACTTTAGTTAGTCATTTCTGGCTGGCTCTTCTTCTGTGTCTTGTTGCCTGTATCGGCATTGCTTTATTTTTTATTCAGGATTTCCTTGTATTTAATTTTTTAAACTTAAAACAGGCACTTGAAGGGGAACTTCTGATCTTTTTCTATTATTGTACTTCTGATGCACTTGGTCAAATTCAACTTTTTGTTGATGTTTATTTGTGTTATTGCTGTCCATCACATTATGGACCCAACTTACCAGTTGCTGCAGACATTTCAAATTATTAAATTGAGTGAGGTTTCTGTGGGTTCAGGTAACTTTTTTCCTGTGCTGACAGTGGGCTGTGTCTGAAGTGAAAAGATTTCCTGATGGTCCTGTTGCAGTCAATGATAGGTGTTTTACCTTTCAGGAAGAGACTTGAGACTGAACATCTGTAGTGAAATGGAATGAAGTCTTTGGGAATTCTGACTTTTGTTCCACTGGATTCACTGTTTTGCTTTGTTAGGATTAATTCTTGGCAAATGTCAGGCCTTTTGTGTTGTCTGTGCTTCCTTAATTTTACAAGCTTAATTTTTTTTTTAAATTGAAAAATTAGAAAAGAAATATTGCCACTTGCCTGGTGGATTAAACACTGCATGTGTTTTATTTGTTTTGTTGGTTGACTGAATTGCAGAAGTTGAATTCTCCAGTCAAGTAGAACAGCAGTAGGAGTGGACCAGTCTCTCTAAGAAGGAATGCTTTATTACAGCCTGAGATAATAAATGCGTGTTTTTAATTTTGCCTGAAGACCTTCTAGTTTATATTTTAAGCTTTGCATTTATTTTCTCTTAAAAGTTGACATTATTAATGCCTTTCAGTTGTTCTTTTTCTCCCCCGTAATTACTGGTTTGGCTGGGAAGTCTTTGATTTTTCCAGTGAGTTTTAATGCCCCAGGTATGGTGTGGGAGCTGAATTTTAGGAGATGAGAAATGAGTGTATTGTACTGAGTCTATTGTTCTTTGTTGGTTTAGCCTTAAACAGTGTTTGTAGATGGTGGTGTTACTTTAGGAATGGTTCTTCTCCATGAAGCTGCTACTTCTGACATGGATGTGGGGAAGAGAAAAAGTAAGTACTGATACTTTACTGTCTGAGTGAAAGCATATTCAGTAAAGGTGTTTGATACACTATTTAATAGAAATGCTTTTGCACGGAGGGGTTTTGTACACTTCCCACCTCTAAGATAAAGAGAGTAATTTGAATTTTGGACAGCATTTGGAGTTGCTTAGCAAACTGCAAGATAACTCAAACCCTTTAGGCAGATGGAGAGAGATAAAGATGCTTTGCAGCATTTTGCTGGTAAGGGAGAGAAGAAGGGACTTTTTCCCAAGGCACTTACATAAAACTGGTTTACAGAAGGAGTTTGAAAGAACATTTGTGTTAATTTAGTATTTCTCAACGACACTAATAGAGACCTCATCTGACCAAATCTGTGAATACTGTAGAAGGCTTTTAAAACCCTGGTCACTGTGGTGCTTCTGGGGGCAGCTGTCACATTACAGCCTCTCCCTCTGCATCTCTTGCAGTCATGTGCATTGCTGGCATTGGCCTGGTGGTGTTGTTCTTCAGCTGGCTGCTGTCTGTCTTCAGGTCCAAATACCACGGCTACCCCTACAGGTACGTCAGGCTGGGGCCCTTCAGCCGCTGCTGTCCCTCGCGCTGTGGTGCAGCTACACCACCATAGCGCTGATAGCTCCTTTGGGAAGAAACACTCTTTTTAAAATGCTCCATTTGTTTCTCAGAGTAGCAGTAGTGGCTGATAAAGTCACCAGAACTAACACTATTTCATGGATACTGTGATTTTTCAGTCTGGCCAAAGGAAAGGTGGTAGAACTCTTCTTTTCATGCCATTTTATATTATAAAATACTTATATTTTCATTATGATATCTCAGCCAGTTTATACTGCCAAGAAGTACAGTTTTTTCCCCCCCTACTTTTCTCTCTTCCATATTCATACATCTTCACTATTAATCAGTATTTGTGAGAACAGGGAGGATGCCTGATGCTCTAAAGCTGCCTACATTTTGGGATTGCTTGTGTAAAGAGTTTAATACTATTAGTTGACTGCTTTATATATATATGGCTGATACAGTTACCTCAGGTGTGTTCACTAGCTTTTATGCATTTTGCAGGAAGAAATACATGTTGAAGACCAGCTTCTAATGATTTCACCTTCTGCAAAGAGCTTAGTTTGTCTGTAAGGCTAATCCCATAGGCAGATATTATGCGCTCCCTATAAGAAATGAGTTCTTATTTTAAAATATCTAAATAATAAAACTTGTTATTTTTGTGAAGACTTTTCTCAGGACCAGAAGACAACTGACATTATTCCCTGTTTAATAACTGGTGGGCTTTTATTCTGGTCTAGGCAATGGTAGTATGTACTCCTGCTAACTTTATTGTAGGGAAGATGTGCTTGTCTTTGGGTTTGAGTTTGTAGTAACTCACATTTTAGTGACTTCCCAGCTGTATCTGCCCAGTTTCTCATTCTGATTTTCTTGGCATTTATAAAAGCTAGGTGGACTGTTGCACACCTTTGTTTCTTATAAAATTAGTAAGAATGTTATTTTGTTCTTTGCAGTTTCCTAATGAGTTGAAGGATTCCAGAGTCTGTAACATCAGGAAGGTGGTGGCTCTGAAGTTGGATGTGGTGGAACGAGGAGCTAAATGTGTGTGGTTATGCTACCTCTGCTTACACTGAACGAGACAGTTAAACACTGAACCAAAGACAACGTGTAGTGCCTTAAAACAAGCAATTTGCTCTGAAGGACACAGAGTATTAAGATGCAATTTCTCTTTCATAAGCTTTACATCTTCTTAAGCAACTCTACTTCTAGCGAAATTCAGAATGTAATGCTTAAAACTACATTTCCATGGACTAACTAGAAACGGTACTTTCAATTCACTTGGATAATCTGTTTATCTGTTTCTTTTTCCCTTGAAAATTTATCACCTTGTTTCCTGTTTGTGCATAGCAGGTGACAGCAGCTTTTTTGTCGTGCCTTTTCATGGTTGATGAAACAGCTTCATGTACCTGGAAACCTTTTCCTTCAGCCTGTGTGCAACCCTTGGAGCATACTCCAGATTCCAGTGTGGAATGTGTGTCTCCTAGAGCTGTATCTCGTTTTTGAGAAGAGTTCTTAACTGCTGTGTGATACAAGAGGTTGTTTCACAGATGAAGGGGGAGTTTTCAACATGTAGAACTGAGTTATTAATTAATTAAATCTTGCTTTGCCAAATGCTGAAACTGCAACGTTTAAGTTGAAAACTTTGACTCAGAGCTGAAAAAAAATACACTGGCCAACACTCACACTCTCAAAAATACAAACCAAAAGTACAAATGTAACTATCTATGTGTTGCATGAATTAAAAGTTGTTAATTGGCTTTCAGTTACTGCTTGGAGTCCTGGCAAACCAACAGATACCAGATTTCTGATCACTCTAAGTTCTTGCCTTCTCTTCTTATTTTCTCCCATGTTTTTATGCCTTGGGCAGAGATGTCTATTCCCAGGATAAATGTTGTTACCCCAGGACACATTGGATAGCCTTACAACTGAATGCATGTGCTGCTTGCTCTCTCCTTTTGTTCTCTCACCTCACAAGGATACTTGGCCTTAAGAATTCCTGAGTGGAAGACATTTGTGCCTCAGCCCAAACTGTTGTGCAGTTCAGCAGTTGTACTACAGGAAATCTTTGCAGCCTGATTCAGTAACACTTCCTTCCGTAGGCTGTGGTGGCCTTAGAGGTTCGTAGGCAGAGGGAAATACGGTGAGACTTTTATCTCCTGCGTCTGCCTCCCCCCTGTCTCGAGGGTTTACAGAATTTGGATGCTTTAGATTGAATCACAGAAAGGACTGTATCATTCCGAGTAGAATGTTGTTCTTACGCAGTTTTGCTAAATTAATACACATCTCAAGTGCCTTAACTTCACTAATTTAGTTTGATGTTTCAACTTGTGGAGATGCATTTTTCTATGCCATATAGAATGATAAGCCTTCGTGGAATGGATAAATGGTGTGCCTGACTGGATTTTGGACAAGTTTCAATAAAATTTTTTAGTCTAATCCATGCTTCTGTGTCTTTTGCACTTCAACATAAACCAAAACAAACCAACTTTTCTTCTGCTGTTGCTTCAATGTGTTAATAATAGCCTGTCTGTGTAGAGTAAATAACCTGAGTATGGGTGAGTAGGCTGGATTAGTATCCTGGATGTGTTCATGTGGAAAATGACAGCCCAGATGTCAACACTAGAGAGCTGCTTGTGTAGCCAACTGATAGCATAAAGATTGCATGGTTTTGACTTCTCTCTGACAGCTGTCGTGCACTGAAAATCTTGGCTTCCTGGAGTTCTAGACAGATAACTAACAGTGTTTCTGGAGGTGGAATCTGGTTAGCACTGCAGATTTGCCTGGAACAGCTCAGCACTGCTGTACTTGTGGCTTGCTTTCCTGCCCAGTTGGTAAAATAATAAACTTTCCAATAAACTTTCAGTTACAATTTATTCTGTCCCTCTAAAACCATCCAGGCACATGTTTAAATACTGGCATATCATGCAGGTGGATGGTGGAGTCATGTTTGCCTTCCTCTTAAGGTGGCCAAGGTGTTGAGAGTTTGGATTTTCCTCTTTTTTCCATGCTGAAATACAAGATGAAAATAATGCTCCTTTTTTTCCAACATTTTTTCTGCTCTCTAGGCTGAAACTGAAGTGCATGAAGGAGGGAACAAGTGTGGTAGTGGAGCAGAAGATCAAGTGCTTGCAAGGACCAGTAGCAGGTTTAGAGAGGATGAATTCTGGCAAGGTTTGACTTGTGCAGCAGTTGAGAGGTAATGGCTGGCTCTAATTGGTACTCAAAGTGACTCTTCGGGACATGGGCACTTGCAGCTCACTGACTGTTCAGTGTTACACAGGGCCAGCAGAACAGAGGTGGACAAGGCAACGCATTTGGGAACTGGTGTGGGAAAACTGGGAGTTGCTGAGGCCATCTTGAGAAAGTGCTTAAACAGCTCAGGAGTGCCCTAAAAGCTCACCTTGAGAGAACACTTACAATAAAGGGATGAAATGGTGTATTCTGCAGCTGAAAATGGACTGTGGTTTTGTTAATGTGGCTGGCCTCAGTGCTGATTTTTTCTGCTTTTGAGAAGCAGCTGTAGAGTATTTAGAAGATATTTTGGAATAACAGAAATAATTCAGGGAGCTCTCTGCACTAAGCACAAGGCAAGATAGTAAATTTAATTGGATTGATCTATGTAATGGTTTGCATTATGTATAATTTACTGCAAACTCCTGCCTTCAAACTATTGGACGTGTAAGTAAGTGCACAGCAAGGCTTGTTCAGAGCCTTGTTCAAAATGTGTAAAAGTAAGCGTAACAGGGGTTTTTTGATTCCTAGTCTATATTCCTGACAAAGTTGGAGTTTTAGAAGTACTGAAGAAAGTCAATTGATTAACCTTCAAAACATTTGGAACATACAAAGAAAATCTGATGCATGAATGGCTTATGCTTGTTCGAATATGCTGCCCATCACATCAGATTATGCCAAATTGGGGCCAAACTTTGTTGGGAGAGAAGAATGGTCTGTAGTGTTCCTTCATGGATTATTGGCTGTGGTTTGTGGTAGTCTGTTTTCAAAAATTACCCACTCTGTAACAGAAAACCACTTAAGCTGAAATCAGATTTTTAAAGACGTTAAAATTTCCAAGTGCTTTCATCTGCTGTGAGAAATAATTCTCACAAAGGATCTGGAAAAATATTGGCACTTTGTTTCTGTGTTGGACCTTTAATGTTTGCTGCTTTCTCATCCTGAAAGGTTTAATTCTCAACTACAAACCTCTACTCAACTGATTCCACACCATGACTTTGAACTTTTCTAAGGGGAATAGAGCAGCAGCAACACAAAAACACAAGCCCTTGAGTGAGCATCATCTGTTTTCAGTTTTATCATGCTTTATGTCTGAGGAATAGGGAATGAGTTTCATTGCACATAACCTGTTCCAATTAACAGCTCAGATGTTGATCATTCCTACCAAATTAATTTCAGCATAGCATTTTATTGGTCCGGATTAATTGTGCTACTTTTATCACAGATAATATGAAAGAGATGTATATGTAGTTTGTATTTCTAGGTCAGGAGCTCATCAGGTTATTAAAATATTCTCTTGTCAATTGATAACTATACATGTCTTTCAGCCATTTTCCTTAAAAGTAGGGTAATATGTACTTAAGAAAACTAATTGCTATCATTATGAAAAGCAACAATTGGTGTGATGACACTCTGCAGTGGCCCTTGGTTTGTCCTGCAAACTGAGCTCTGAATCTTGATTCTTCCAAGCCTGTTGGAGCACTGGGGGAAGGGGTCCTGTGTGCTGGGGAAACTCACCTGGGTGGAGGTCTGGGCCATGTGCAAAATGTTTCCCTACAGATGCACTCAGTATCTCTGTACACAGATTTCTGTGTGATTCTCCAACCTCATGATAATGTCAGGTTTTCTCTTCTGGAGTAATTGCTGGGAGATGGAAGCATTTCTGTTTTTTCTTTATCTCAACGTTTTCTCACAGTAGGGTTCTTTTCATATGTGACTTCAGATATATGTTATGAATTGGAGGCAATTAAATTTGGTTTTTTAAAATGCTTTCCAATACCTTCCCCAATAAAATAGTAAAAGAATAAAATATTACAGAGCAATAGTAATAAATCTATGTTATTCTAAATCAGTCGGATATTAGTTTGTAATGCTGACTAAATCCCTTGAGGAGGAAAATGAATGTTTTGTGTTTTTACTTTAATCAAAGAGTTGGAATCCTAATGCAGAGCTAAGACTGGATAATGCTTCTGGTTTCCTTCAGCTGACTGGTGGCAAAAATGTAGAATGGCTTTTTGCAATTTCTAATGGAATTTGTAGCAGTCAGTCAACACAGCTCTGTTTTTTTCTTCTGAAATTGAGGAGGCAGACGATGCTTTGGTTTTCTCCAAGTCCAGCACTGGCCATGAGAGAGTTTGGTAACAAAGCTGCTGCTAAATCTGCTCTTGGTACTACTAAATTGAGCAAATACAGGATGGTCTTGGGTAAGATGTTACATTCTAAAGCAAATTGTGTTTAGACCTGTTTGTAGACTTTCCCTGGAACATATAAGCTTGGATGTGCTGAAGTTTGAGAATGCTGCTGATTTTATTATCATTGCCCCATAGAATGAAGTGGGTGTTAAGGGTGATTTGCTTGGGTATTTTCTCATATTTCATATGTTGCTTTATGAAACCAGGTGAGTTGGTACTGCAGAAAAATATATTAATTTTCAAAACTGGTTTTCTTTATAATAAGCGAATAATACTTGTCACCTGTTTCAGGTTCTGTGTGGCACTGGGCTTAGTTTTGGAGGTCCATCCTGTTTTGCTCATGTGTGGAGATGGAAGTTCACACCAAACCCCAGCAGTGGAGTTCAGTCGCCTTCTCACAAAAGCCTGTAACAACTTTTCCTCGAATAGGGCTGTATTCCAATTCTCCTCCTTTCACAACATTTTAACATCTGACAGGAGTGTAGAAGCTGCTAGTACCAGCAGGGAAAATTGTCTTGGCATACTTAGGTGAAGCTGCCAATGATGCATTTCCTTATCTAAAGAATTTTCTGTTTAAAAAAACCCAAACTAACAAGTTGTAGTCAAGCTGGGCTGAAGCTGCCTCCGGCAGGGTTACTTGGGGCTGCTCAAGTCCAAACTCAGTAGTTCTCTGTCACTTACATCATCCCAGTTCTGCTGTCTTTGTACTTGGGAAACTCTCCTCCTAAGCTTGCTTCTTAGGATCGTGTCCTGGTGGGATTTGTGTTCCATGGCTGGTCCCTGCAGAGGAGGAGGGTCGTGCTGGTGATGCCCACAGAGAAGGAGGATCACTCTGGTGATCCTGTTGGGTCATTTTGGTGATCCTCATGGAGTAGGAGGTTGTTCTGGTGATCCTCATGGCCTGGGATGGTTGTTCTGGTGCTGTTCCCAGAGTTTGGGCACTTGCTCCGTGTTATTCTTCCGAAGGGTGATGTATCTAAACACTGTGATTAACTTGCTGTGGTTGAATCCAGGTTGCAGAGTGGTCCAACAGCGCCGTTCTCCTGTGATGAAGTGGCCCCTGGGCCTGGGGTGATGCCAGCTCCTGTCTCCTGCTGTCCGTGCCCCAATCCCGTGGAATGTGTCCGCGCTTCGCTCCCGCCGCCATGGCTGCAGCCATGGCCGCAGCCGCGCGCTGGGGCCCCCTGCTGGACACAGGTGTCAGTGCACTTTGTTTCCAAATGATGTCACGGGCCCCGGTGCGTGACGCCAACGTGACGTCAGCCCCGTCCCAGCCAATCAGCGCGCGGAAGGTTGGGACGGTGACGTAAACTGCCCTAGCAACAGTCGGCGCGGCGCCGCCCAATCAGAAAATAGCTGTGGGCGGCCGGGAGCCAATGGGAAGCGGCGGAGGAGGACGGCGGCAGGAGGCCGGTCCCCTCAGGCTTCCTCCGATAAGATGGCGGCGGCGCTGGCGATGGCGGCGGCCGCGGCTTTGTCTGCGCCCAGCGCCTGAGCGCGGCCCCGGCCCGGGCGGCCGCTCCGCTCCGAGCAGCGGCGGCGGAGTCATGACCGCAGAGCCCGTGAGGTACGGCAAGGCCGGGCGGCTTCGCGGCGGCCGCGGGGTTGGGCGGGGCC
>WBMZ01005645.1:0-58394 GCA_013400975.1 Atrichornis clamosus
GCTGCTGCTGCTGCGGCGGCGGCAGAGGAGGAGACGGCGGAGGGGGCGGTGGCGGGGGCTCCCGGGGCTCGGGCGGGGGCTCGTCCTCCTTGTGCCTGCGGCTGGGCAGGGAGCAGCGGCGCTACTCGCTGTGGGACTGCCTCTGGATCCTGGCCGCCCTGGCCGTGTACTTCGCGGATGTGGGCACTGACATCTGGCTGGCGGTCGACTACTACCTGCGGGGCCAGCGCTGGTGGTTCGGGCTCACCCTATTCTTCGTGCTGCTGGGCTCCCTCTCCGTGCAGGTCTTCAGCTTCCGCTGGTTCGCGCACGACTTCAGCACCGAGGACAGCGCCGCCGCCGCCGCCGCCGCCGGGCACTGCCCCGCCGCCGAGAGCAAGCTGCTGGTGAGCAGCGGCTCGGCGGCCGCGGACATCGACGCCGCTCGCCCCAGCACACCGCAGCGACAGGCGTCCACCGCCAGCAAGGGCAACGCCACCAACAGCAGCAGCAACAGCAGCAGCAACGCCGCCGGCAGCGGCGCCGCCGGTCCCCGCGCTGGCGGCGGCCGGTCCGCGTCCTGCGCCTTCTGCATCTGGCTCCTGCAGTCGCTCGTCCACATCCTGCAGCTGGGGCAGGTCTGGAGGTGAGTAGCAGGGAGAGGGCGGTGCGGGGACCGGGGCTTGAGCCCCTAGCCACGGGGGAGCGCGCCTGGCCGCGGACGGGACTGCGCCCGGCGAGCGACCGCCTGCCCCATCTGGGTGTCTCTCTTCGGGACAGCGCGCCGCGGCCCGCCGAGCCGTCAGGGGACTCGGAGTGACCGGGCCCCCGCGGGGTTGTGAGCGGACCCGAGCGCGGGCTGCCGAGGAGAGCCCCGCAGGGTCCCGGAGCACCCTGTGCTTCACGGGCGGCCGCCGCCCCTGGAGGCGTCCGGCTGCCTCCAGCCCGCGCAGCGCCAGGCGCCCTTAACCTCCTGGGAAACCTGCGGCAGGGGCTCGGTAAAATAAGGGGACCGACGCGGAAAAGGGGCCATACTCCAGTAATGCGCATCTCCTGGTCACCGCATATGTGGCCAGGACACACCGTTGCCGCCAGCGGGCATCTTCACTGACAGGGAAGAGTTACTTTCCAGTAACGTCCCGATGCTGTGACTTGAGATTTATGTGTACGTATGCCACAAGCAGTCATCTCCTTGCTATGCATATCCGATTTCTATATATATGATGTATTAAAGGAGTGTCTTCTAAATCAAACTTTTGAGTAGCAGTTCTCAAAACCATCTGCAAGCGACGTACTGTGCGTTATGGAAAGGATGTGCTGAAGTAGGTTGTGGAAGGCACTTGCTGAAAGAGAAAGGGATGACATCATAGTTTTCAAAAGTAAAGTTTTCCGTCAATTTTAGAAAATTCCTGGGAGAGATTCGTATGGAGGCTGAATGCCCTGCAAATACATTTTATACTGCCTGAAAAGTGCAGAGTTCAGAAAACATAGTGTATAAAGACATAACAATTTCACATAACATTTTGGAAGATAGATGCTCTGTTGAAGAAGGTCGTGCAGTGGGGCAAGTGCACTAAAGTGACGGCTGAAAATACCTTCTGGGTTTCCTGTCTGATGGATGGAAAGAACTTCTGTCATCCTTCTGTTTTGGAAAGAGTGGGGGTTTTTCACTATTATTTAATTAGAGAGTTTAATGTGTTGTTACTCTAAGCTTCCAATGCTGGTGTTTTTAATATCTATCTCATCCTTTTGAACAAATACTGTCTTTTGCTGTGTATTAGTGCAGCATCCCGTGCAGCTCAGTTCTGTTTTATGTCCTTAAATATCAAGGAGTCCAAGTTCTGATAGATAATTGACAAAAGACCTTAGGATGCTATAACTAAGTACCTTTCACTTTCCAGAGTATTTGGTTCATTGTAACAAATCCAATTTTCTAAACTTGTGAAACTAACTCAAAGTTACAGGTGTGCTTAATATTAACTATGACATGACTTGAGAGGGCAGCAGAATTTTGAACAAAAAGTGATGCTTTGTTTTGGATCTTGAATTGTCATATGCTCCAAGAGCTCTAGTTTCACAGCTGTTTGGCAGAAGTTAAATTTAGGTCTTTCTGATTGAGATAGTTTTAATGTAATGTTTAATTCCCATCCTGCAGAGACAGAAGAGTAGGTACAATGGCTCAAACTGTATGTAGAAATTCATGTTGATACTCATCCATATAGAAGTCAAACAGTGTGGATCACGCTGAGTGACACAGGAGAGAGTTTTACAAGGTCTGGTGTCACGACTCTGTATTGGAGAACACAAAGAGCAGGGAGGGCTGTGGGTGGAGCAGGGTGGGATCTGATGCTGTACAGCACTTCTGTCAGATGAGGTGTCTGGGATTTAGAGCTCTCCAGCTGCTTGCTTTTTGATGGAGCACAGTGTCTTTTAACATAAGATTTGCTCCTTGCAAGAGCACCTAGTCCTATATATTTAAAGCTATCTGAGTCTCTTTTGATCACATGTAGCTTTTCTTCATGTTTTATGTGCAGCAGGGTAAGACTACCAGAATATTAAACTGACGAGGCATGTTAGGACAGTATTTAAGGTTTAGCCTGTTACACTTTTTTTGGTTTTTTCAGTGAAACAGAGCCATAAAATTGTTTATCTGTCAGTAACTTAATAGTATTTATTTGCAGTTTTCCACAAACTTAGGAATTATATGGTTGATTGTATGGAGTGTTGCATATCAACACTTTATAATTTATTAAAGTGACTTCATTTCAATTCCATACATATATTCCTCATGAGGGAGAGCCTTTGCAAACATCTACAGCTAATAATCAGCACCAAAGAGGAGAGGTCACATCAAACCCTGAGGAACTCTCTGCATAAGCATGGCATCAGAACTAACACGATCTTTGAAAATTTTCTGGAAAAGAGTGTCTCTATTTGGACACTTAATAGTCCAGAACTTTTGCTCCACAGTGTAACTTTGGCGCTGGCTTGAGCAAATAGCTCAAGCTCTTTAGGCTGAAGGATGATCTGAAGTGTTTTCCAGTTGCCTGTGTTTGGAGACTAACTCCTTTGACACACCTGAACAGACTGCGCTGGCTGTGTGAGCACCACAAGTGCACACATGCTGAGGTCACCATCCCCACAGCTGACAAAACCTGTTACCTTTTGTTCTGCGCCTCTCATTGTGTTTCCTCTTACCTTTCAGTTTTTCCCTTCTCTTTTTCTTTTACCCCCGGTAAAACTCTTCTCTAACGACATTTAACTTTTCTGTTACTTATTGCATTGAATCTCCCACAAGTAAAAATGACAGGAATATGTCTGTCACTTCCCTGTCAACAAGGAGTCCTAGGCATGAGAACTGGGAGTTTGTGTATGGGCAAGGATATCAGGGAATCAGAAGAAAGTTTACTAGTGCCTGATTCTCAATATATTGAAATTGATGCTCATTCTGTTTTCATGCTGTATTTGTTGTCTTCTATCTTCTCTTAAAATGAATTGAATCTTGAGGTCTTCAATTTCCCTTTATTTGTCCCATTGCCAAAGGTTTTGGGGGCAATTGTGTCAACTGCTTATTTAAGGAAGCCATCCTGAGGAACAAGTTGTACAACTGGCAATCCCAATGTTCTTAATATTGTTGAGTTAAATTTTTAAAAAGTGTAAAAATGTGGGTTTAGTGATTAGTTCTGTCAGAGTGACTTTTAACAACTTCAAAGCTTCTCCTTTGAGATTAATTTTTTGTTTACAAATATACTGAAAGCCAGATCATTGAAATGATTATGTGTTAATTTTAACTAAAATGTGCTAATGGGAAATGAATGAGGTCTTTAATGCAGCATGGAACAATGCTGGAAATCAGCAATCTAAAATTACTAAAACAGTTTTTATTCCTAGAGTGTAAAGAAGGGGAACTGCAGGAGCAGCTAAGCTGCCAATCAGTCCTGAATAAAAATGTCAATTTTTTTCCTTTGAAATTGATATAACTTTTTTTCTCCCCACCAAACTTTAGAATATTGAATTCCTCCTTTTTGAAGAATAAACATATAATTTTTGTTCTCTGGGGTTTGGATGTTCACAGACTTCCTGATGACACTGTCCACCTGTTAAAATTCCGGTGAAGGCTGAGGATCTGCTTGCCAGAGCAGAGTGCAGCTACTAGGCATTTGTTGACAGCTAATTTCACATTAAAATATGACCATTGATGAGATTCTGCCTTCAGAGATAGATGCAGATACATTTCCTTATCCATACTTCCAGTGTGTTCTGCTTTTTACAAATATATATGGGCATGGAAGCCACACTATGGAGCCCTGTTCTCCCAAGTATGTGCTGTGAGAGACCTGGCTATTGTTAGGAGTCTCTGGGAATACAAGGAGGATGTAATGCACGGGATCCTTCTATTCCAATGAAAGAAAAAAATGGAAGTGGATGCTTTAATTTACAGTCTGTAAGGACTACGTAGAGGAACAAGGGCCAGTATGATTCAGATAATCTATTGCCCTTTGAGCCTGGCATGAGAGTATGTGACCACTGCCCTTGAGGATCCCTTTGATTCACTAAGTTTCCCAAGCTTAGCCGTGGCTTTCGGATTTTGCAGTGGATAGCAGGACTTGGTGGCTGAATGTAAGAGATAATAGCGTTTGCTCGGCATCTGTGGAGCTGGTTCGTTTTCTTTAAAAAATCTTTTCTTGCTGAGGCTCCTTTGGGCTGGCAGGTCTGATAACCATGCTCCTGAAGCTCAGTAAAGGAGTCCTGAGAGTCAGCCCCGAGGGGAATGTGGGTTGTAGAAAATTGGGCGAGCGAGAGGAGGAGACTGGAGGACTTGCTGGTGCCCATCTTGTGGTGTCTGGAAAACAAGAAGTAGCTCTCTGAAACCACTCTTGCGCCTTGTAGCGGGGTGGTGTGAGTAGCCTGCCTTGGTGCTCGGAGTGCTTGGAAGTTCCCACAGTGTCTATCATTTGGTTTGAAAGGCTGCAGTCGAAGCACCTGAAAGGGAACTGTCAAGTTTCTCTAGCTAACAAGGCCAGAGGAAAGGTGAATCATTGGAAAGAAGAGGACTGGAAATTACCCTTTAAAATTATTTCTGGATAGCTGAAGTAATACTGAGTTGATTAAGTATATCCCTCTAAACAGAGTGAGGGGGTTTGACTGAGACTTCCCAGCTGTGTGGGAAACCACCTAGAGAAGGAGGAGACACCAAGTTAATTGCTGGCCCTTCCAGGTGGCATTTTCCAGGACAGGTGTCTGTTCCAAAATGAGTCTGGTTCCCTGACAAGTGATGCTATGGTTTAACTGTATCTGTTTATGTGTAATACTAGGAAACCATTATTTTTCTTCTTCCTGGTTCTTATTTGAAAAAAGAAAAGAGCTGGAGCAGGATTGTAGAGGTGATGCTAGATTCTGAGACCAGAGTGAGTTGCAGTTTCTCTGGTGCCCCATGGAAGCATTTTTCACAGGTCTGAATCATGTGCCAAAGATATTTCTTTGCCTGTGCTCATAATTTTCACCTCTGCAATAACTTGATGCCCTTAGAAGTAGGAAAAATTAAAAAGGGAAATTGTATCTGCCCTGTGTATGAGAAATCCTTACGACTTCTTCAGGTGCTATTAAGCATGACTGGCCCCCTAAGCTGAAAGTGTAAGCAAAGTGGTTGAAATTAAGAAAAACATCATCAGTCTTAGCTCAGCTCAACTCCAAATTTAAATACGTTCATTTATTTTCACGCTTTGCTTTACAAGGTAGTTTTGACACTTTTGTTCAGTAGCAGTGTAGGAGTTTGGTGTAGTTAGGTGGTCAATAATTCCAGCTGCCATTGGACTTCACACTAAGATGTGATAATATCTCAATCTGACACAAGTTTTCCTCACTGTTTTGAAATCTGTCAGATAATTTGTCACATGGAGTCCTAATTTATGAATCAGAGCCATTTCCTAGACAAGATTATTGCATATCCTCCCCATCTGTCTCTAGTGTAGCGAAATGCTGCCACTCAGCAATACCATATTTCTTGTATTGAGTTACCGCAGTGCTTGAGTTAAAGTCCTACTGACTAACTATTTTGCCTGCTGTATCTTTAGGTCTCAGAAAAGATTATGGGCTGTCAGAAATAGGAATTAAAGTTTTCCTTTTTTGCCCTCTCAGCAGGATTAGAAGAGGAAGCCCACCCTGTAAGTGGCCTAACCACATTTAACTTTTGGTAATATATTCAGCAGAATAAATATTCAAACTTTTTTTTCTTTTTTTTTTTCCTTTTTCTTCTTTTTTTTCTGAATACAATGGTATGCAGATGAAGTCTGTGCCTTTCATATTTTTTTGGAAACATAGAAATGAAGCTTTACTCTGTTCTTAAAAATCTCTTACAAGTCTGCATACAAATCAGATTTGGTATTCAGTTTATTCTAATAACCTTAGCTATGTGTAAAAGATGCTGATGTACTTTAGAAGAAAGATACTGTACTTTAATAATTAACAAGCGTTCTCTCTGTAGAGAATATTTATCAGTTACATAAGTTTTCAGATTTTCAAAGGACTGCTTTAGCATTAAATATCTGATCAGTCAATTGGCTTAGTATGAAAACTAATATTTTATACACAGAATGCTTTCTAGAAACTTATATATGGGAAGAATTTATATTTGTCTTTTTCCAAGAGTGGAAAATCCATAAGATTGGAACGGTTTGTCTTTCAGAAGATCTCATGTCACCATATATATATAATACAGATAATTATTCTAGAGTCCTCTGTCGCTATCAGGAATGACTATACATACATACCATGAAGTCAAAGAAATGCTTCACATTATAATTTGTTTCTAAGTGTTATAAACTTGCAGAAGGTTCTTGCAAACAGATGAGGGATTTTTACGGTTTTGTCTTTGGTTGTTAAAATTTCTGTTACTTACATCAGGGAAAGTATTTATTGCTGAAAGGTCAGTTTGCATGTCCACATCTCTTGTGGGAAAGCAAGAAAGTGTAACATCACAGCAGGATCTATAGCCTCAATTATCCTGCTTCATTCGTCAGGTTATTTACATTGCAGTTCATCTTGTTCAGAAGAGTATTCTTGTCAGTTGGCTTAGTCCTTAATATTTGTCCATAAGGACTGACTTGGCCACAAAGATACAAAAGTTCTAGTAAAATAAAAATGAAATCAATTCCTATGTCACTTACAACAAGTGTTACCTTGTTCTTTGGTCTCTCTGTTCCAATTAAGTAGCTTTTAATGTACAGCAGATAAATCACAACAGTGACTTACGTTTTCAGTAAACGGGTTGTTTGGGAGGAATTTATCATGTACAGATAAAATCAATAGCTCTTTTGCTTGCACTTCAAGTAGAAATTTTTGGTTGCTAAAATATATTTACAAAGTGGTGCTATTTTTGGCAGTTTTAGCACAGCTGTTAGTTGTATACTTCATGTCGAGTGGACATAGAGGCGTGGAAGGGGCAAACAGGATGTAAAAAGTGCGGCTTCGATTTACTTGATTTTTAAGATGAGAGAGAATTGAGGGAGCATGTAGAAAAGGAAGCAAGTTCTGAAAAGGCATGGGAATACCAGTTAATCCTCCTAACTGTGTACCTAACTCCGGTTTATTTCCCTTCAGCCACTAACCAAAGAGGGATTATCTGAATAATTTTCTAAGTGACTGCTTGAAAAACTGTAGAAGGAGGCAGGAGAACAGAAGAGTTTTATATCTGGGCAAACTCACGGCAGAAATGTTAGATACCTAGAGAAAATGCTAGATAAACTCTGACTGCAGTGAGTAGTCAGCTGAACAATGATAAATAAAAATGCAAGGTATCAGTTTGGCATCAGCTGATAGGGAACAGAGTACTCTAAAATATCTTTTCATAAATTTTAGAATTAAAAAATAATAGGTCTTGAGTATATATTTTTCCAAGGGGTTTTACCTGAATTTTCTGACAACCCTAACATGAATTATTATCTCCCCGTGGGCTCTGATTCCTGAAGTGGTTTCTTATCACTCTCCTTTTCATTCTGTTTCCCTGCCTGAATGGCTGAAATGGGTTATAATGTACTTTTTCCCCAAAGATAAAATAATTGCTCTATTATGTTATTATTTTCATTACTTTTCCTTTGACAACAAGCTTGTGCTGTTCAGTATGTTCATGGTATAAGACTTGTATGGTGACCCATATAAATCTTTGTCATTGGCAGGGATAATCAGTGAGGATGGTTAAGGTTTTCAGTTACAAATAATTTGATGTTACGAGTTGGAGCACATGGAACAAGACCGTTTTATGAAGTGTTTTCAAAAGAATTTTAGCAGAAAATTATATGACTGAGAAAGTAACTACTTTTTATTCTTCTAAAATTGGAAGGTGTGACTCTAGACAAAAGTAATGCACCAAGTATGGTACCAGCTGCTTTAGAGAAAGATACAGATGTTGTATGGTGAATAAAAAGTGAATTAACCTACAGATGGAAGGACAGTTTTCCTTATCTCTATCAGCTGTTATGTATCAGATTGATTTCTGCCCTTAAGAATGAAGGTTACCATTGCCACAGTTTTCAACATTACTCACTTTAAAGGGATGTTTTC
The DNA here is from genome assembly GCA_013400975.1 of Atrichornis clamosus. Lineage (NCBI taxonomy): Eukaryota > Metazoa > Chordata > Aves > Passeriformes > Menuridae > Atrichornis > Atrichornis clamosus. The sequence continues at coordinate 8,539 of WBMZ01005645.1, forward strand.
GTGTAAACATCTGATCTATTCTAGGATCCTGCCAACTTCTTTGAGTGGTGTTTTTCCGTGTATAGTGCATAGGATTGGTAGATTACTTCCTTCAGGTCCAAGGAAAGTACCTTTAAATATCAAGCACTTGATATCAGCTATCTATAGAGAGATCTCTACATGCACAGAAAGCAACAAAAACCTCTGTGCTGATACTTTCACCATTTAATAGTGGCTTTTGTGGAACAATAAGCTTTGTCATTATAAATGTGTGTGGGGTTTTATCTAAAAGAAGGGTGTAGACGGAGTTGTGTCTCTTCTAATTTTTCTTCAACCCTAATCTTTACAGGCTCACTTTATATGGAAATATTTCTGTGAGACTGAACTATAATAGGACTCAGCCCTGAAAGCAGAATTTAGATATTTTTCAGGCATACATACAGACCCGAAAATATGACCTAGAAAATTGGGCTCAACAGCCTTGTTAGGAAGGCTTTTTTACTGTGAGGGTGGCACAGCAGTGGAGCAGACTGCCCAGAGAGTTTGTGGAGTCTCCTTCTCTGGAAATATTAAAAACATGCCTGAATGTGATCAGTGATCCTGTGCAACTTGCTCTATGATAAGCTTGCTTTAGCAGAGGACTTGGACTAGATGGTCTCCAGAGGTCCCTTCCCACCCTGAACATTCTGTTATTCTGTGATTCTGTGTGAAGTTACTCGAGGAACTTAAATATAATGGATTATAATGCTCAGCTTGAAAGTTGCCTAGAGGCTTGTATTTTAGCTCCGTCCAGAGCCTTCCCAGCACACACAGCCTGAGTTCCTCCTCATTTAAGCCCATGGCAAACCAGATGCTAGGCTGCAGTGGCACCAAAATCCCTTAGTGGATCCTGTTGGCAAGCATTGTTTAAATCTGCTTTACGAGCAATGATGAGCTTATATCCCTGTCAAATATTGCTGACTCTGCCTTGTTTCGAAGTACTGGAGAAATGTCCCTTGTGATTAGAGTATTTGCTCAGGTTTTAGGAGATTTGAGTCCACTGCCCTTTCCAGCTGTGAGGGGTCGGATCTCGTCTCCCTGAGTGGTTACTGCACTGATGCTTAGGTGAGGCTGTATGAGGGCATTTACTGCCCTTCCTGCTGGAGCTGTGACATAACACTGACAGAAACGTCATGTTTGTGAGGCCACAGAGGATGCCCTAGTAAGTCCTTCTAATGAGACCAAACACCAATTTCCCTGTCTTTCTTCTTTACTGCTTAATTAATTTGTTTTCTTTTTTTTTTCCACCTTTTTACCTTCTCTCTCTCTTATCCTAAAAGTACACCACTACTATTTCTCTTAACAAACTTTCATGCTTCATGTACAGTGTAACCACAAACAGCACCATAATACAGAGCTCCATGAAAATGCCTGCTTAACTTATAGGAGTAGTAGGTCTGGATGAATTGAACTAGCTGAAGGATTGGTTAATACATTTTTTCATCAACCTTTCTTTGTCATATGTAGTCAAACTTAGAAAAAGAGAAAGAAGAAATGTGGTTTTAATGTGTGCACCCAGTGGTTGTTTCACACTTTTGCTCTGCTGTCTCTTACAAAAGTAGTAACTTAAAAATCGTGATTTAAAATTTGCTTGAGTTCCTTGTTTTGGCTCCGACTTGATTTCCTGATAACATTTTTGTAGTTGATTTTTATCAACGTAAGCAGCAGTTTTGTGACTGAAATAAAACTGCATCTTCATGTCCCAGCTTCCTGTTTCTCAACTTACCTCAAGGAGCAGCTTTTCAGTGTGCATAATTTTGGTTGTCTTTTGGTTGCCTTTAGTCTGTGTTTCAGAAGTTAAGAACTGCACCTCCCTTTTTCTTTAATCAGAGTGGAGTTTATTATAACTTTTTTTCTTAAAAAAAATATTTAAAATGGCTTAATTTGGGTAGTCAAAAGCAGTGCATACTTCTGAAGATGTTACCATTTAGTTTTATAGTACATATTTGCAGTCTAGTCTATGGATATTATGAAGCTTAATTTTTGTAATATACTTTGAGGTACTCAGATGGAAAATGATCTAGGTAGAAACAATTCAAAACCTATTATCATTTCAATGTGCCTGTCAAAACATGTTTTAAGTTAAACATGTTGAAAACATGAACATCTCTCTGTAATGGACAGTATTCAGCTATTAAAGTAAGATTTCAGTATTTTAAAGATTTTTCTTCCACAAGGGTTTATGCGTATTATACCCCTGTTATGCTATGTAGCTTAACAAAGTTCTGTCCTTCACCCCATTTCCTTCACCTACTACTTTTGCTGCTGCAAGTTAGTTCATCCCCTCTTCTCTTATGCTGTTTTCCTTATTTGTTAGTTTGCTTTATAATCTGGATCCATTATGCCAGGAGAAAAAAAAAAGTCCAAGGTAACAAGGGTTAGGAATTTTTCTAAACAAAGTGGAGGTGCTAGAATCAGTTTCAACCTGAATCTTCCAAGCACTGGACATTTCAGCTTCAGAAACAATTACATGTATGGGTGACAGCGGACAAATAGGCTGAGGATAGAACTGTTCCAGTAATAATGGTGAAAACTGCATTCAACACAGAATTATTGAAAAAACCATAAATGTAAACAGAATTCATAGAATATTAAATGCAGATGTCTGTAAGTAAAAATAGTGTACTTATAGAAGATTTACCCAAATGAAGCCAAATACAGTGCAGAAGATAATTAATGTGGCTGAGAGAACTCAATAATACTGGCTTTGAACTTTTACAATAGTGCATTAATACATGTGTCAAAAGGAGGGATTGCATTTACAATCAACAACCATTTGTTAGCAATTTTTACCACACAGGCAAATTAAGAAGTCATGATAATATAGTATGAAAATTACCTTGCTGATCTAAGAGCCATGCTTGGTCCTCAAGTATGCTTTTCATTATTTTTTTTTGTACCTAAAAAATAAAATTTTTGACACGTACCTGTCTTCATTCTCTTTGTGGAAGAGCTACTCCATTAATAATCCAATTGAATTAGAGAACTAATCAATTATTGGGAGTGTCCTCTTCATGGTTGGATTAAATCAAGAGGGCTGCTGAGAAAACTAGCATAGGGTGCAAAATAAGTCACCCTGCCATCAGTCCCTGTGTTCGTCTCTGAAGAGGCTGACTCAGCCCCTGCTGGTGGGTTTGGAGAAGTAGAGCATAAAAGTCCAGGAGCTGGACTTGTTCCCTACTCAGTTTGCACTTATTACTCAAGCGCTCTCAGTTCAGACTGAGAATTTTGGTTTGTTTTGTGAGTTTGCGGGTTCTTTGCACTCATCAGTGTAAAAGTATAGCCCCTTTAGAGAGAGAATGCTGGTCTCATAACCCACCTGTGATTTGGGCCATGGAAGGTTCTTCATGTGGGACTTGCCTCAGACTGCCCAGAGCAGGTCTTTAATCCTTGTGCATCCTTTCCTCTTCCAGTGGAACATATTAACAGCTTCCAGCCTCACCTGTGTTGGTAAGGTGGCAAGCCGTTTGGAAGAAGGTTCTCTTTCTGTTCCTCTGAAAGCCTCCTAGCACAGCACCAGGAGGATATTAGTTTGGGGACACTTCTGTAACAGAAGTAACCAGGAGTTGCTACTACTTGTGGTTTAAGAGCGTGTTCCAAATAGAGGAGTATTTTTGAGCCAGTGTCTTTCCTAACTCATCCCAAAATCAGTTCCAGACCTGAACTCAGTCCTTCTTCTTGAGTCTAGCTGTTCTTACACTGCCCATATCTTTATTACACACTGTGTGCATTCTCACATGGGAGTCAACCCCTTCTATGAAAAGAGCCAGAATTTTTATACAGGTTTATCTTTTAATAGGACAGGCTTGTGCAATATCACATGCTTCAGAATTCATGTTAATAAGTTGTTGTCAATAATTTTTATGGTGTTTTACAAATGAGAGATTTATATAACAAAACATGAAATGATACATTCATATCTTTCTGTTTGCTAAGTATCGGGTACTCTGATTGGCTTTCTTGAAGTGTTGAAAGTATTGGATGGGAAGAACATTTTTTTAAATGTTGACTGTCAGCAAAATTAAGTATATTTCAGTAATGACATGAAAAATTTTCCTAATGCATTCTCTAAGTAGGAAATAGAAGTGTATTACATGAAAAAACGTAACACTTCAAGTTTTTTAACGTAACACTATGTCTTAAAGGATTTTAAATTTCCATAAAATGATTCATTGAGCTTTGAAACAATCAGCATTTAAATTATCAGCGTGTATTAACACGGGGTATTTTCCATACCTCAGCAAAACCTATATCCCTAGTTTTTAATTTTATTCCAGCACCTCAGGAGCAAAGATGGCCAGTAGCTTAATTTGACAGCTAGCACTAATATCGGAGTCAAACTTAAAAGGACACTGTACATAACCATCATCATAAAAAAAACCTTACAAGTATTCTTTTGAAGTTCACTTATGAATTCAGTTTGACTGTGTTAATGACTTGTACTGATTTCTTGAGCTTGAGCTTTATTAGTGCAAATACTTATGGAAGGTGTATTTTAAGCCTGAGTGCCAGAATATTAATCAAAACCTTAATTACATATTCAGTAGTAATATTCACAATTCATATGGGTCTTACTTAATTTCATTACTCATCCAATCAAGAATCAGAAGCAATGACATATGATTTAAATAGCAAATTGTTTTGGATATTTCTAATTAGTAGGCACAAAGGATTGGTTATTAAAGAAATTAACTTTGGCACCTTGAAAACTGAAGAATAACCTTGAAATAAAAATTAACTCAACATCAAAATCTATTCACAGAAAATTTACTAAAAGTTTTCATGCATGCTTAGTGTATATAAACTATTTGCAAATAAATAAAAATACCTAGGAATATGTCTTCTAATGGCATTTCGTAAATCATTCTTTGGAGAATTCTTCATGAATAGCAACCTTAATAGTCATGGGGAAGGAAAAAGGAAGACAACAGGATTATTTATGTTCATTTCAAGTAATTGTTTTGGGTACAAATATTGCCACTGTGACTCAAGAAAGCACTTTATTGTGAGAATACCTCTTTGACCTAAGAAATTTTAATTTGATCATAGTTGAGAATGTATCACACTAGATTCATCTTACTGTGTGGAAGTCTGCCACTGCTTCATCTGTGCTTTCACATCCCCATCCTCAAAAACCCCTGAAGTCTCCTTTTGAGGGGACAAGGCTTTGAAAAGTGTGTCTGAACTTGAAGAACCAGTGGGAGAATTGGGTCCTTCTCCCTGCCCTGCTGTCACTCCCTGCTCTCTTAAGTATCCTACATCTGCACTACAACCCAAAGCTCTTTGATTCTGTGATGTACCACTCTTGATGCCAGAGGAGGCTTCTCTGCGGCTCCCTCGAAGCTGCATTTCTATGAGCAGTACTGGATTCTAAAAGCAAGGAAGCACAAAGCCATGGGAATAGTCCAGGAATGCCATTAATTGCCATCCCTGAATGTGAATGTACCTGGGATTTGTTGCAAGCAATTTTCTGACATAGGCTGTCCCACCTTTTTTTTTTTTTTTTTTTTTTCTAATGTGAACATCATTTTAGAATATAGACTTCACAAAGAGAAGAATTCCGTGGCGAAGTAAGGTAAAATCTCAGAACCGTCAGTCATGGAAATACCTTTTTTAATTTCCATTTTCTCTTGGCAACTATTTTTATCATATTCAAGCATTAGCTCTGAGAGAGAAATAATGTTCACTTCAAAAGCCACTTCCTCTTCAATAAATAATTCAGAGCCATAGATTGTTCGTGAGGAATTATCAACACACTAGTAGTAATTTAATATACCGAGCAATCGCACTCACTTTAGCCTACATATGATTTAAATAGAATATGACAGTTTAGGGTCTCCATTTGCCCCATGGCATGTTGGGATCAAACTTGGCAAGTGATTGCAGTGTTCTCATATCTTCTGAAGAAGTGAATGAAAGTTGCATAATTCAGAGAGGATTTCTTAATTACATGCTAAATCAGAGTTTGCTTGCTTGTGTTCTGAATCCAAATTGTTGCCTAGGACCAGCTTTAAAGCATGTGAATATTTTGTCTGTCCCTTGTTAACTAGCATCTCACAATCTTGTCACTTTTTTTGACTTGTTGAGTTATTATTTTGAGGCAGTGTTTCAGTGTATTAGTTACCTTCGATTTATCCCATGGGTGAAAGGCTGTGCCTACCCTTCCTGAGCTGTCTGACACATGGGTTCCATCAGCTGAGGACAGCCTGCTTTCTGGAAGTATTACATCTTTTGGTTTTTAAAAGGGTCTGTTTTATTTATTTATTTTTCTTCCTTTGCCACTAGTAGCCCAACACCCTACACCCCAGAGTGTTAGCTGCTGGTTTTGCTGGGAAGGTTTGTGTTTCTTCAGTCACAAATAGCTGTGGTTAAAAAGAGACAAATTCCTTCTCACTCTAGTGCTTTTGCCCTGCTGGTAGGAAAATGCAAAACTGGTAGTACAGTAATGGTGTACAAATCACACACTGCTAGAACAAAGCTACAGAGCTGTCATACCTGAATATAGGACTTCTCTTTCCCTACACTGCTTTTTCTGGAGTGGCTCAAATGTGTTCACTCTGGTTTATCATAAATTTGGCATAAATTTTCTTCTGTTTTGGCTGAATGACAATAAGCACTTGCATGAAGGTTTATGGATATAATCACTTAAACTAGTAATTTATCTCTGGTTTGCATCCGTGGAAGTGGGACTGTGTGGAAGGCGAGGGAGGAGTACAACCAACTGATAAGTACTATGCATAACTTCATGCATTTGCCCTTTGTGTTCTCTACAGTCTGTATCTTCTAGGAAGCCTTTTGTTAGGTAGCCTTCTATCTACAACAGTGTTTATGTCAAAGTTACATAATGAAATCGTGCATAGAGACTTGTAATCATCTTGGTGATAAGCTGCAGTCCAGGACTGTATTTCCCCAGGAAAATAGCAGATTGAGATTGAGACTGAGAAGTAACATGTTTTTCTGTGTTCTTGTGAAGGAAATAATTGCCCTTCAAACTTCTGTAGTATTCTACAATTCATCTGGCTGATAAGGTAAAAAGATAGCCAGGGTTTCTCTCACAATGTGTTTGCCTACAAGGAAAGCTGTAGCTGAATAATTCTTTCTCCAAAGTTCAAGTATATTCTGAATAGCTTTAGGAATGATTCAAGGGGAGCCATACCCTCTTCATATAAATCCCTACTTACTGGAGGAAAGGTAATGCCACAGGTTTTGGCTTATTGCTGTGAATGTAATGCTGGCCTTATTACTTAACCTCCTGGTTGACCTGGTCTTTCAGCAGAACTACATCAGAGATTTTCATTTGGAAACAGTATGCTGACCATACAGCATGCATGGAAGGAGCAAGGAACATTAGGTCAGTGACACATTAGATCAGTGGTAGATGTGTTTCTGCCTTGATTTAAAGTGTCTTCAAAACATTCAGAAATTTTCTTTATGTTCCAGTGGTATAAAAGATTGGACTCATGATGAAGCAATGGTGATCCGCACATAAGTCATAACACTACAACGGATGTGTTTTGCAGCATCAGCCATTATTGTACAGCGATAAGAAAAAGACATCTAAAGATGTTTCCTTCTTGTCTAACTGAGAAACTGGTCTCAGGTTGGTGCTGATACATCTGGAAGAAGGACTTTAAACAGATAGATAAGTGCTAAAGGAGGAAAATGGGGATAATGAGGATAGAACAGTGTATATAGAAATGTTAATAGTAATTTGGTTAGCAAAGAAAACCCCAAGATGCTGATAAAGTGCCAATGGCACACTGCTGCTAGGATTGTGCTCAGTCTGTTCAGTGGATGAGTCTTGTCCCCAAGGAAAAAAGGTGAAACATGGACACAGACCTTCCAAAAACGTGGGCAAGAAAAGCAAAGAAGTAGAAGCATCTATGCAGAACTTGAATCATGTGAATTCATGACTGGAAAGAGGGGCTTGAATGTTGTTCTCTATCAAGAAAAGAAAACTCAAACTAGAGACCTGCTGGTATTCTACTGAGTATTAATGATATGATAAGTTGAAAGAGTGGGGTATATGTGTTTGAAAACTGATTTTGTAGAAGGCCTGCAAAGGTGGTTCGCCTGGGCTGGCACTGGGCTGCTGGAATCTTATTGTGCAAAGGGAAGGGTAGACATTCCAGAAATCTGTGAAAATGTTATCCATTGTGAGGGATTTAAACTACTTAAATGGATATTGGAGAGAACAGCTTGTTAGCAACCATCATAGATGTTTTTGTGTAGTAGCTGATGGTCTTCATCGAGTAGCTATTGTATTAAGATGTGTTACAGTGTTCTGTTTTTTATGGGAATATTTTGGAATTTTTTTTCTCAGTAAGGAATAAGGACTCTGTAGAAGACAGATAACAATGAATTACCTTCAACAATGTGTTCACAGATAGTTTCCTTTTATATTTCTTGAAGAAATAAAGTTTCTAAGTGGTTTGTTCTGTTTTGTTTTGTTTTCCCTAAAAGAACAAAATTTCATAACTGAGGCAATTGGCTAATAAGAGAAATTTCCAATTACAAATATATTAAAAAAATCTGAATTTCTTTGAAATTAATTATGCTATAACTGCCAGGAATCCAACCAAAAAAGAGAAAAAGTTGTGGGGTGTGGCTCTAAAATACAGTGTGCTTGCAACACCATTAGGAATCTGCAAAAGACACCTTCCCACTTTGCACCCTTTCCTTCCAGTTTTTTGAGCAGCACTAAGGCTCAGAGGTTTAAGGATAAAGTGAGACTTTCCAAAACCAAGCTGATCTGGGCTGTACAGGAAAAAACACAAATAGCAAACCACTCTTCAGTTATTTGATAGGGACAGAAAAAGGAAGAAAGAGAGCTGCTATCTTGTGACAGTGGATATTAAAGATCATCTAGATATGACTTGGTGATTTCCCTCATTTTTCAGTAAAGATGAGCATGTTAGCATGGTGGTAAATGTGGTAAATGGAAGGCAGATAATGTATATGATGATAGTACAACATAAATAACCACAACTGCAATAAAAGCAACAGTAAATTAGTCTATCTTTAAAAAATCAAAGGGAATTATTAACTCCAATTCCAGAATACTGAAAGAACTGGTGAATTACATCTGTATTTTGAATCTATTAAGAGAGATATAGTATAGTAAGACTGGAGAACAGCTACATATTTAGGAAATTGAGAAATAAAATTATTCATCAACTATCCATCTATGAGTAAGTGATGCTATGTGTCCTTTCCTTTAAAAACTTTTATAAAGCATACAGTTAAAGGGCAAGGTGGGGAAGAAATAAAGTGTAATAGGATTTAATAAAGTTCTGTACTGCCAGACTGACCTGAGAACTTTCCCAGTACTCTACTGAATTTTATAGGTGGAGGCAAAATGCTGTGTGTTTTCTTTCTGGCAAGGATAAAACTTGTAATGCACCCTGGAAGTTTTCAGTAGAGCTGGACAAGAAGGGGATTAGCAAGAGACTGTAGAGTATGAAAGGAAGTAATTCATTAGCAGATGTGTTTAACCAGCTCAATTATGAGAGGGGCACTCTGTGGCCACAGCCATGGCTTCACTGAGTGACCCAAAACTCGTGGCACACTGAAAGCTTATATCCCTGTTGTTAACATCTTCCTTCTCATCCTCTCATCCAGGAGACATATGTTTAAATCACTGCATTATCATTCTGCCAGAATTTTCAACCTATAGCTCTTTTTGTTTTCAAAATTCTGAATTTTATATCAGATAGAAGTTTGCATTTCACAGCCTAGTCCGTGCATATTGGGATTTTGTTTATTCTCCAGGCATGATCCGAGCAGATAAAAAAAATTGCTGGTAGAAATACAGTCAAAACTAATTGAGGCTTTCTACAGTTTGATTTTGCTCCACAGAGATGTATTGTCACATGCTATGAAATCAGGGGGTTTAAAAACTTCAGAGTCAATGATTTAAGCTTCCGCTAAACATCTTCTCAAATAGGATTCAAGCTTGTATATTTGTGGCATACCCTGAGAACACAGTTAAATTGGAGCTTTCCATATGTTGTGGCATGCCAGGAAATTTTACTTAAGCTTTACTATGAAAATATATACACAGGCCCAAGCTTTTTCAAAAGGTGCTATACTCAATTTAAATACACAGTCTTGGTGAGAGTCTACTGGCTGCTCAGCAACTGGGAGCATTCAGGTGTTTAGATGGATGTCTGCAAAGTGGCAGAGGAAACTGTTATCACTGGTGATTGAGTAACTTTATGTCATTTGCATCCGAGTGTAGGGATAAACTACTCCAAACAAAAGCTATCCTTGATATTTTACTTGACCCTGCACCTTGTACTTTGGTAGACTGCCTGCCTGGGGTTTTAGGGTACTTTCATCCAGTTCCTGCATGTGAGGTGTTTGTGGGCTTTGTGTGTGTAGTATTTTGTAGTATCCTTAAATTAAAATGTAGAAATAAAAGCATGTTACAGTGGATATGGATTTATTTTAATTTTAATACTTTGAAACATTCTCTGGTGCTGCTGCAGAATAAGCACAACAGCCAGAGAATGAGACTAATTGAGAAAAAGAACAGTATTGCATCACTGGGCCAGAATATATATTCCTTGTCCACAATTGTAATGACACAGGTATAGGTCAAATAATGTTGAAGCACTTTCTTTAGACTGTGTTCAGCAGTGTTTGTTGGTTCATTCTAGAGTTTTACTAACCTCAGTCATGGATATGTCCCCTTTCCCTGATGTTGTGTAAATCAAGGTGCTTCGGAAATTGAGTAAGTCTGAGAAAAGAAATGTTTATATCAGAGTCTGGAATGCCTTCCTGTTGTGCAGAGTGCCACAGCCCCAACTAGTTAGGTAGTATTTTACTGAGTGTTAAACCAGTGCAAAAGATAAGGGGAACATCACCCAGAGGCAGAGGCACCCTTGCCTTAGGCTCCAAATGAAGTCCTCTCAGGTTTAATAATATGTCTGACTCTAATCAGCCTACTGACTCCAGTTCAGAAATCCACAAGGCAAGTAGTATCTTAGTCAACCTAGGAGAAAAAATAAAATATAGAATCAGGCCGTTAGGTTGTGTAGCAAGGTTGCAAATAATAGTTGCAAAAGGGATTACTCGATTACTGAGAGCAGTAGAGCACTGGAACTTTCTTTTCTTTTTTTCAGCTGTTGGGATTATTGTTTGGTGAGCAATGCCTTAGCAGCCCTCACAGCAGAGGGCTATACAGAAGAGATGTACACAGAGCTCCGGTCCTGCGAGCACCATGCCACCTGTGGCAAGTAGACACAGAAGCAGATGAAGAATCAGGCCAGAGTTTACTAAACTCAAATTCAGTCTCATGAGTGAGACAGAGAAATAGATGACTAAAGAAATAAAGTATTAAGTGCGCATAATATGAAAATAAATAATTGGGGCTTAGATTGCTTTTTCTTTTTTTTTTTTTCCTTCTTTTTGAAAAGATAGCTACCATTCATTCAGATACAGCAAAATATTGTTGGACCAAACGACTGTTCAATTGTAGCTGCAGATTTGGACTAATGAGTAGAGATGAGGCACTTTGGATGGCGGATTAGTTTGCACTGCTAAAGCATGCAGACTTGTATAGTCTGCTGATATTCTGGTTTTATGTGCTTCTTGATCTTAAAACTAACTTAAAAACTTTTTGAAGTCAACAAAAATTATTCCAGCTGTGCTTTATACTAGTGAAATTTTTGCTGAAAAACAGGACACATTTCTATAGCAAGATTAGCTATACTGTGAAATATTACCCCTCAGGGAAGTTGTAGGAGACCAGTTGCATGGATCATTTAAATGCAATTAGAAAAACCAGCAGAGGATGGAGCCAGGCAATTCCCCCTCCCAGCCCTTCTTTGCTTCCTCCCTAGATAAGTTTGAAAAATGTCTTTTGGGGAAATAATAATCGATTCAGGTTGAATTTAGCAAGTAGTTTTGGCTGGGAAGGGATAAATTTGAAATATTTTATTCCAGTAATCTTGTGAAAGTGCTTGCATGTTTGGGAAATAAGTTTCATGCTAAAAATGCAACTTGCCATTTCGAATTTTAGTGCTTTCATTTATGAATTGTTCATACTTGTTCCAGGTTGATGCAAAAATATGTAATTATATTTTTCTTTTGCTGCTTCTTTCCTTCCCCATCAGATTTTAATTGAGCTATTCTTCTTTTTTTTTTTTTTTTTCCATCTCATTCAACCAAAGAATCTGTTATTTTTCACAGTTCTAGAAAATATAATGAGAAGTCAGTTTCAGGCTGACAGAAGGACAGACTTTATGTCTTTTCCTGGGAGGTCTCTTTCATTTAGAGCCTGTGATTTACAGGTTGAGTTGGCTGTCGCAGCTTAAGTAATGCCTTTAGTAGCTTTCAAGTTTGATTTTTCTGAAAATCTGGTGAAGTGTATCAACAACTTCAGTGTCAGTATGAGGTACACTTTTGCATTCCCTCTCAAAGTTACGATCTAAATAGCTCAAATTTGGTGCTTAAAGCGAAAGCAGTTCTAAATAGGAGTAAAGAGCAAGAGGATCTTTAGTGGTTCATAAGTCTTAGATTGCTTTTCTTAACAGGGAGGAGTTTTACCCTCTGAGCCCTGGAAAGTTGTCTCCCATGCAACTTCCATTGTATATATGTCAAATTCTCTGACAGATGGGGAAGAATTGAAACCAGTGAGGCTTCAAAAAAATAAGAATTTTTGGGGCTACTGGGATTAACACTGCAGTATTTAGCAATCTATTGTGAAGCAGCAGATGTATAATTCGGTATACATAACTTCATTAATCATATTTCTTTCTTAAATGGTGATTAAAAAGAAGTGCTTAGAAATGAAAGTTGTCTACAAAAGCTTGTTTTTGTCTCATTACTTCAGAAAGGTGGTGATTTCCCCCCTCTCTTGCTGTCTGTTGTTAATTAGGGAAGCAGGAGATGGATGTGTAGAATTAGGTTGCACATAATCTCATCTGAATATTTAATCATAAATGATTAAGATGAAGATTTATAGCACAGATTTTGACATGCTGGCTGATAAAGCAAGGTTAATAGAGCTATATTCTCCCCAGTTATGGATTGTCTGGGAAAGCAGGAAAGACAATCGTGTCTGCAGACATTAGAGGGCAATAAGATCTCCAAGAATGTCCTTTCCCTTCCTTATTTTTAGAAAAAGAATTTGCTGATTGTCTGATGCAATATTAGAAGTTCCGTGAGACAAAGTTTAAAGGGAAAAAAAAAACAAAATTGAAAGCAAAATTATTTTCTAATGAAATATACAGCTGTGGATTGTCATAGAAAAATAATAGCAGTTCTGATTTATTTGAAAAATCTGAGGTGGTATTTGATGGAATAAGCTGCTAACGTGATACAGTTTGACTAAGGTCACATATTTTCCTGTGCTCTCTGGTTGCACCTTTTTGCACTGAAGATTAATGAGTTGCATGTTCCACCCCCTCTACAGAGTATAAGGCCATTGATGTCTCCAGGACCACATGAGTTGGGCATGGTTGCCTGCATTAGCTACACAAATAAGAGGAAAATTATTAGGAAGTACAGTAGTGCCACACTTATTAGTGTATTATTCATACAATATATTCTCTTGCAATCTCCCTAACAAGAATAATTGATTAATTTTAACACTGCTCTGGAGGAACTGAACTACCACTAGGTAATACTTGATTTGCTGGAGGAAGAACTGGGATACGTAAAAATACGCCACCAATTAAAAAGAAAAAAAAAGGCCTGTGTGATGGAAATTGAGAATCTACATCCAAAATTCAATCTGAAATTCAGTTCAGACACTATCTCTGTGGAAATGTTCTCTCTGATAACATTGCAGGCCTCATATTTTAAACTATACATTTATGAATACAGAAAGGAAAAACAGGATGTGTAGAAATATCTCAGCATTAATATAGATGGTCAGCTTGTTCTGGGTCACCCTAGCTCTGCCTGGGATCTAAAAATTAAGAAGTGTTCCACACATCTGCTGTGGAGATGCAGTGAGAGGGACAGTCTACAAGGTTGCCAGTGGATGTTTCTGGGATCAAAATCTCTGAAATAATTATCTCAAGTCTTGTTTCGGGTTTTGTGGTAGCATTCCCACGCAGTGGCACTTGGCTCTGTGCAGGTGTAGCACCTACTACCGATCACTCTGTGGTTGTCTTTCTCTCAGAGTCGGGCTTAGGAGAGGGTACTCACTAGTACTCAGCATTGGCCAAGCTGCAGTGCCACTCATGTCAATGAGAATTTTGACCTGGGCCTTTAAAAAGAGAGCTAGGAGATTGACATTTAAAAAAATCTATGTTATGGGAATTCACAAAGACTGAATTTATCCTAGGAAACCTAATCTTGCATTCAGTTTGGAGGAGGAAGTCTCCCCCAGGAGGGAAGTTGACAGCAGAAGACTGGTTATAGCTGCTTGGTGCTTTGAGTTATCACCCTGGAAGAGCCCATCTCCTCTGCTGCCCGTAGGAGGAACTTAGGGAGCATGGGAAAAAGTCAGGCACTGTAAATATCTCCCCAAGTAGCTTTCCCTCCTGCCTTTCTTACTTCTGTATTTCTAGCCCCGGGCTGTTGTTGCTGTCCCTTTCTTGCATTTGTTGACAACCCCCTGCGCACCCCTATCATTCTTGTTCCCTGTTAGCAGATTTCAGGTGGGAGTGTTACCTTTCTCGTTCACAAATGCCTCCCGTGTAACATTGATCCAATTCTGGTGGTCATATCTGTTTGCCTGTGAAATTTATCATGTAATTTGTGTGGAGGATAGAAGAATAACTGTTCTGCACTGTAGGTAGCTGTCCTTTTTCATTTTGTAGGGCGGGGAGAGGATTTTTTTTACCAGACTTCACAACTTCCAGCAGTAAATGAGCTGTTTAAGCCTTATTGTAAAAGCCATTGTTCTCTTTCTGTAAAGTCACAAGAATTGACATATCTCATTAGTCTGTTAAGCAGTACAAAGATGAATGCTTTCTATATAAGAATGAATACAGATGATGATACCAGTTAATTGGTAGGCTTCATAAAAATAAACTATAGTGTCTATGAAGAGCTATTCCTTATAGATTCTCATGATTTTTTTTTTTAATTTCATAGATAATTTAGTTTTCTAAATAGATAAATACTAATGTTAGGTGGTCACAGATAAAAACTGTCTACAGTAAAGCATAAATATTGTCTGGTCTTTGTTAAGCAAAAATGTGATTAACTCCTGTTTGTGTTTCTTTCTTAAACAGTTGGAGATTTTGATAAAATAGGGGTTTCAATGACTTTGTAAACAAGATATGAGATGATTGAATTCTCATAGAAAAGTGGTGAGTTGTGATCACTGTTTCTTACTGGCTAAAAAATAATTATGAAGCTAATCCATTCTAAAATGTTTGAGATTTCTTTCTGTATTGTTGTTCAGCTGGAGAGTTATTTACTAGTGCAAAATGAAGCTTAATACACAAACAAAATCCTGGTATTTTTTTTGCAGTATATATAGATGTATGTAAGGCAGAAAAATGTGTTGTCAGCTCCCAGCTAATTTGAAATTCAACCCTTCTCAGCAGATTTTGTTCCCTTATGTATTTGTTTCATTTACCTCCTGAGTCTTGTGTTTGAATATGTTTCTGTGGGTGATTACAATAAGTAGCCCCATTTGGAAGCCTGCCGAGCAGGGCTGGACCTTTAACCTATAAACTTTGTCAGGCAGAGGCCATAACTAAAATGCTTACAAAAGTAATATCTTGGCAATGATGAGTAAAATGCCTGGAATCAGAAAATAAGAGCAGAAGCCAATGAGGGGATTTCCAGGAAATTAACACAATCAAGTAGGGCATCTCAGCTCCTGATGGAAGAGATGTCTGCTTTTTTAGTCAGAACATCCTTTTTCATGGGTATTGTGTGATGTCAGGTGAAGGGACAGCATGATTGGCTGCTTTTCCCAGGGTATCGGCAGGACTAATAAATGGTATTTCCCATTCCTACAAGCCTTCTTCCCTTTTATCTTGAAGTTTGCTAAGAGTGCTGAACTGACAGTGACCTGTGACATAACCCAGGGTTGAAGGTACTGAAGGTAGGCAGAGCTGAATGGTCGCTCTGTTAAGATATGATCCCTGAAGCAGTCCTCCCTATGCAATTCCTGAAGAGAAGGCATAAAGATCCAGATGAGAGACATGACTTTTTGTATGCACATTCATAAGGGAAAAGTAAACACTTCTCTTTTTTTTTCTGGGGAGTTCGCAAAACTGCAGACAAGTGACAGCATGATTTGGTAAAAAATAAATAAATTGTTCATCTGCGTTGCCAATGCTAAAAGAGCAGATGTGAAAGATTTTCCTAAAAGAACTTTTTATTCGTATGCTGAAGTCAGGAAGAGCATAATTAGAAGTTAACTAAAAATAAGGGCCAGTTCTCTTACTGACAGCTGTCAGCAAGTATCTGTACAGCAAAAAATACTTGACCGCAACATGCACTGCTAAAATTATTAACTTCTAAATTTGCTTAGATGGGTCATGGTCTTGTTGGTTCTTTTGCTGCTAAGAAGTGACACTAATGATTACATTTCCATTTTGAAGCAATTTTTGGGGCAATACTTAGAAACTATGAAAAGATCTGGTACTGGTACTATTAGCAGGAAAATTACTTTTTCAAAGCCATTCTACTAAATGGAGAAGAATTTCCTAATAGCTTTTGATTAAAATAGTCTTTTTAAAAATTTCTGAATTCGTTAAATATTTTCTGCAAGTGTTTTATTGCATTACTTGAACTTGAATGCTGTCAGTGCAAAATTTCTCTTTAAGGGGCACTTGAATTCTGCCAATAGGCAATACGCCTTCTGTTCTAGACAGTGATGTAAACAATTTATTTTTTTTTAAGACATAAGTCTATCCAGAAAAAAAAAGTCCAACAAACTTTTGCAGAAAATAAGTTTTCTAGCGTCCTGTTCATAAGCATATGCATCTGTATTCCTGCAAGCTCACACAGACCTTCCCTTCTGCATACTATTTGATTGTCATAAGAGAGAGCATAGGCATGAGGATTAATGCATAGACCTGCATATGATATTATTAGCCGTGTTCAGATTCATCCTTTCCCACTGTTTTTGCAGCCATCTTTCTGGTACTTTGCAATGGCTTGATTTCAGGCAGTGACAAATGTCATGCCTTTATACTTGGACCAATTCCAATTTCCACCAGTGATATCTTGAGGCCTAGCAGCAGCAGTCCAGCAGTAATGGCTGAGAAGACAAGAGTTGCTTGATAACCGTGTATCATTTCAAAATCAGTTCAATCTTATCTAGATCGGGTAACGGTATGGGTTATTATTGATCCCAAGAATAAATAGATTTATTTCATTTGAATATAATTCCAGGAGATTTTAAATATGTTTCAATGAAAATGTTTATTAAATGACTACTTTGGTTTTAACCCATCAAGCTTAACCCTTCATAAATGACAGAAAGAAATCAAATGACAGCAGCTTTCTAACGTGAATTTTAATTGTATTACTGCTCCATGGTTTATTTTAAATTCTGAGAATTCAGGCCCAGGTCCAGCATCACAGCTACTGTGTACTGGAACCCTACAGAAAGGTAATCCAAATTAAATAGAAGTGTGAATCCACAGTGGATTAATTAAATGACATTAAACTCTCATGTGGATACTCTGAATCAGAACTAAAAGTGTCTTGATTCAATTTAACTTAATTTCCAGAGAAAATGAGTTAATTAAGTGTGCTGCAATTTTGAATGAAAGTGTCTACACAGAGGTTTAATATGTTTTCACTAATCTACTTTAAAAATTAATTCAGATTAACTTTCCTGAGTGACCCTTTTGCTGGCAAACCTTTGGTAACTTGATAAGAAGTCAAAGAAAGGCTAATGATCAAGAAAGACCAGTAGTTATTGTGACCAGTAGTTCAGATTTTATTTTTGTATTGAAATTTTGTACAATCGAGAAACAGCTTCATTTCTTGGGTCAGAAGTTGTTCTTCACTAATAAAATTCATTCTGTCAAAGAAAGGGAAAATAATTGTGCAGCCCCAAAAGTGAAGTACACCTGATGGTGCAGTTGGTTTTGCCACAGAAGGTTGCTATGTATATGATTTGTTTCTGACCATCAGAGCAGGGAGATACCAAGTATTTCTGGTATTACAAGAATTTTTTATTTTGGAAAGAAGTAATGGACCACTATGGACCTGTTCCACTCTTGATTATGAGCTGGAAGAGAATCACTGAGATGAGGGTGTGAGTAGGAGAATATTGCTGTGGTACGAAGAAAAAGCAAATTAATCAGTAGCTTTACATGATCAAATCATGTGAGTTAAGAATGGTTACAGTACGGGCAGTAAGGACAGAGAAGAGAAGGTGGATGTGGCTTGACATCTGCGCAACAATGGAGAGGGGAATGGCAAGGAAGAGGGAAGGGCAGAAGCACAGGTATTTCTTTCAATGGTGAAGATTTCTGTGCAAAAACTGTGGGCACTCTCTCGCCTTAGCCTGGGCCACAGGTCTCCAGAATGAGCCATGAAGCATTAGCAGGACCTGACAGGGCTGAAGTTGGCGTGTAAAAGATGAAGAGTGACTAAGCAAAGTCACAAAGGCCTTCCCTGAGCCGCTATATTAATCTGTCCCATGTTTTATGGCACTGCTGTGATGCTTTGGACTTGTTGACTGTCTCAGCTAAAGGCATGGAGAGGAAAATGTTTCCTCTTCCTTCAGCTGATTATAAAGAACATGTAAGGAGAATCCAGTTTGGTGCCACATGAGACACAAATGCTACCAAGCAAAGAGCAGAAAGGGATGTTCCACATTGGGATGAGATAGGAAAAATATCAAGAAAGAGGAATAAAGACTCAGCTGTTGTCTTGCAGAAGTAGTGCTTCCTCCACTGGCACAGTGACTAACATATTTTTCTTGGGCAGTTTTTTTCTTGATTGATATTTTGTTATAATTCTTGGTAGGTAATTTATGTACTCCTTAAAACTTCAGGACTCAGTGCTTTGTAATGATGTGATACACAGAAGCTACAGAGCTGGGACAATATCAAATGCATGCTTTAATTGTACTTTGAATCTTTGTCCTTATTACCTACTTTTTTTATACTCTGTCCTTTGCAAGAGCCTTTAAGACCAAATATCAGCCTTCAAGAACTTGCAGAAATTACAGCAGCTATTGTGAGCAGAACGGAGAAACAGGTGCATAAGAAAATGAGATTTTGAACGCCTGCATTAATTTTACTGCAAGGATAAGCTCTGGAAACAAAACCCTGATTGGAAAAGTGCAGAGTATTAAAAAGAAGTTGCAAGAGTGTCTTCGCTACATCTTTTAATTATGAGGAAATTTTGCCACATTTTCATTCTGTATTATTATTAGAGCACAATTTTCATGCCTTTCATATTCTAAAAACTCCAGAGTGACACACACATTTATTTCTAGTATTAAATTGTGCTGCTAAAGCACATTCTGTTTGGCATGACGTCCTTTCAGTTTAATTTTCTCCAAAAATCCATTTCATCTTTTCAGAATATAAATGGCATACTATTGACCCTTCAACTTCCTGCTATTTCCTCCTGTCTTCAGTACTCAGATGCCTAAGTTGGGAATGTGTTCAAGTGGTGGCATCTGGCTCTTTGGGGAGCTCTGTGAGCAATTACGTTGGCAGCTTTACAGATGGCTCTTCAAGCATTGTGGGGTGAATCTGAGCTTTTATCTTTCAGATATCTGTGATTTGGAAGAACTTGCATGCTGGCAAATAACTGCACTGTTCCCTTCTTGAGTAATCATTCAAGGCTAAACTAAATGTGGCTGCAATAAAAACTCATTGCTTTATGAACCAGACACAAATAGAAAACATACAAGTGTTCATCTACGAAGTTGTTTTTAAAAGTTTGAATACATGAATAGCATCCTTCTTAAAGACTCTGCTCTTTGTATTCCATCTAACGGGCGTTGTGTTTTTAGCCAAGTATTCCCCAACTACAAATTTAAGTGCTATTCCTTGAAAGATAAACTGTTAGCTCTAAAGAGTATTTCCTTGTAGTTCCCTTTAAAGATGGGTTGATTCAGGTGCATCTGGAGGATCTTAAACCTGGATGCTTTGAGGTATTTTTTTTTAAATAGGTGTATTTGTTAGATATAATTAGAATAATCAGATGAAGGCCTTATCAAAAGGTTATGTCTTCTCAGAAAACAGTCAGTTAACACTGAAGTAGAATGTGGGGACAGGCTGAAGTTTGGGGAACACTGATGGATGCCAGAGGGTGAGAGCTTCCAGACTCTACAGACTTTGATTTTTTAACCCAAGCTAAAGTATGGAGACCAATTTATTTTTATTTGCAGAGCATATCTGACTTAATCTCAAGCAATTTACTTAATTTCTTTTGGGGATGTGGAGTCGTGTAGCTAGGCAAGAATGAGGCTTGAAAATTTGTCAGTACGAGTTACAGAATTAGCTGGAGCACCTAAAAGACATCTAAGCCTTAAATGAGATGTCTTTAAGTGAAAATGTCTCATTTCATCCCCTTTCTTAGCTGAGTTCAGAGGACAGCAGATTTACGTGTCAAAATGGCATGAGTGCACCTAAGACAGCACATTCAGGGATTTGCCTGTGAAATCCGTACAGAGGGGGCAGTCTGGTCTGAAGTTTTTCACTTGGAGCCTGTGAAGGGAATTGCTGGTAGGGTTTGTCTATCATTCTGCCCAACTTCAGTCTGTCTAGAAAAAAAGCTTTTAATCAAACAAGGGGACACAAGAGAAATCTAGCCACTGCGATTTTGCATTACTGATTTCTATAGATAATACCTGCTTCAAAAAAATCTGCCTGGGTCATAGGAAAACATTTGCTAATTGCAGTCGTGCCAAGATTACATATTGCCTATTGGGGTCTGAGCTTGGTGAATTCAAGAGAGTGTTTTCCAGTGAACAGTTTTTATAGTTGCACGACTCCCCCAGGAGCAAAACAAGCTCCTTGGACCTGGAAATGAGGGAGAGAGCCTCTCAGAAGTGCTGAGAAAATGTTTGAGGTATATGATGTAACCTGTAAAATCCTGGCATCAGGATGCTCTGTGGTTTGAGACAATTCTCTAGAACTTTCACTTTGATTAAAACTGCTTGATTTTAATATTTGGTTGTAAAATATTTTATAATGTGTTCTTTATGAAGCATTCCAGGATTGAGGAGTCTTACATAGCATTTCTAATGAGATGGATTTTGAGCAAATACACCATATCTGAGTTGCTATGAGTCCATAATCTCTTTTAATACTTAGAAGTAGAAACTTCTGACTAATCTTTTTCCAGTTGTAAGACTGTAATGTACTCATTTGAAAGATTAGCTGATATTTTGTAAGGATACTTAAAGTAAAATGTGAATCAGCTTAAAGGACTTAGACAGAATTTTTATATATCCCATAGAAGATTGAATTACAGCCTTTGAGGATCCTGTGTTCACACTCTCAGTCACAGCCAAGAGACAGTAAAAGTCTTTACTGAACTGTGAACGTCCTATGCCTTTCATGTGTCTTAGCCAATTTGATTATTGTTTACCTGGTTTTAAAGGGTTAATTTCTGCCTGAAACAACTGGCACACAGAGCAACATGGCAGTGGCCTTAGACAACCCTTCTGCTGGCATTTAAAAGAAAAAGTAAGGAACTAGCTAATTTTGAAGACGATCATGACTCTCCATTGCTGCTCCCTGGGGGAGATAGATGAGCAAAACCGGCCAGACTCAGAAGGGCCAGACAGGGGCCTCAGGGAGAACTCTGAAGTTAGGGAAGATGAGATGTAACCTGGCTTTTGTGTCAGTGTTTTCTCCAGTTGCTTTTTCTTATGGTTTCTAAAGAAGCTGTTCTGAGCTACTGTATTTATCATCCAGCCATCTCTCCAGAGAGATATCCCTTGGAGATGTCAAACTCATTAGGACCTGCTGAAAAATGAGTCTGGTATGGAGTGAAGACATCTAACTGATAAACCCAGGACAGTTTTTTTGCTTTTGGTGTTCACCCTTGGAACACACCCTGACGTTATTTTGTGATGACCCCTGGTGTCTCTGAAAAGAAGCTTGGGTGTATGAGTGGAAAGAGAGTTATGGTGCACACCAGCAGATCACTTGATCTTGGTGACAGAGGCCAAAACTTCAGATAGGATTGTGGTGTGCATTTACCCCAGACCTTATCAGCAGTTTGGTGCTCTAGCTCAGTTGTCTCCAAAGGTCCACACAACATTGAGGTGTAGGCAGAAAATACATTTTGTACCACTAATTAATTAACTAATAACTGCTTATTTATTTATTAATAAAATAATATTTAAAAGATAATATTTATTTCATCTTTAGCTCATCATTTTCTATTTCTATTTTTGTGCATGCTTTGCAATATGCATACTATATTAGCATTTATATAATTTATAAATAAATAAAATTAATTTTGCTCCAAATGTTTTTGCTGAGAGGTGTTCACAATCAAAAAATTTGGAGAATGTTGCTGTAGCTTATTTCTCAAGCGAAGGAATATCAGGCCCTTTTGCAAGGCAGGAAAAGATAAATTCTAAGAGGGTTGCCTAAGGAAGAGAGTCTCTGTAAAATTAAATGTACAGTCTCTCTGCTGTAGATCTACCAAGAACATATAAATAATTTCTAAGGGTAGAGTGGGGAAGGATTTAGAAGAGGGACCATTTCCATCAACATGGAATAATCTTTATTTGTGTAATGTTTAACTACTAATTAGTAAGACTTATTTTAAGTCTAATTACAATTATTGTAAAATTACTCCATTTACTCAGAAACAATGAATTACTGACTAAAGGAACTTAAATGTAATAATTCCTCTTAAGCAGATACGTTTCCTGATGGAAACTCAATTTCAAATTTATAACAATGAAAAGCAACAAACAATGATTTTGAGATATTTGGTTGTTGAAGCTAAGTATTATTAAAAAGAATTATGTGTACAATTCTTTTCATTTTTCTTTCTTAAAAAATTCCCTAAGAAGATGAAATCTCTTATGCATTGAGTAGGGCAGAAGCATGACCAACTTCATGAAGTATTATCAGTAGAAAAGAATAGTGTGAAAGACAAATGGGAAAGGAAGCAAAATTCTAGCATTAATCACTAGGATCAATTTTACAAGGCACCTCTCTGAACTTGATTTAGAAAACACTATGAATGCCATGAAAAATCTTAGAACTGCAAATAATTTATTTTTGGTTTAAGTAGTTCAGATTCTGAATGCCTGCTTCTCTGCTGCACTGGAAAATGTCCACAAAAACTCTCTATGCCCCCAGGTCCTAGGATCTACCTATAAAATAGAGAAAACCAGTGGAATACTCATTTCTCATTTCCCTTTTGGATTTTAATCTATGTTAAATTGAAATACTTTATATATAAAACACAGACTGACAGTAATATGCCAAAGTCTACCACAATATATGTATATAAAATCAACCAGGATCAAAGCCTATAAACAGTAAATTCTAAACTCTCACCCCAGTCAGGTCAGGGAAGAGAAGAGATGCTACATCCTGCAACATTCCCTAGCTTTGGCGGAACTGTATGTGTTGACCTGACAGAGTGAAAACCAGGACCACGCAGGAAGCAAGTCCTGAGGGCAGGGCTTCTGGATATGGATGCTTTCAGCTTGTGCCTTTCAGCTGCTTCCAGCTGACACTGAATCATTTGGAGAAGTAAATTTTCTGATTGTTTAGGCCCAAACCACTTTTATAACAATTTCCTTATCTTACTATATGTATATGCTATAGTACAGAATTCACATTTTACATTGTATCGGCCTCTTAAGAGTTTCTAGACATATTTATGATGGTATCCCTGAGATAGGTGTGATACAGGCAAGTCCATGCTTTGTTAGCTTTTGTTTCCGAATGGCTTAGAGGCATAATGTGTTGGTAGTTTAATCTGCAGAGTCATGGCATGAATACCTAGAATAAGCTGCTTGATGCTGCTTTGTTTTTAAGTTAGGTGAGCAATCATGTTAATAAGAGCTCTAGGAAATAAAGGGCAGCACCTCTTACTCCACTTGTAAGAACAACGTAATTGTATAGAGGATAAGTTTGGTGATGTACACTTGCTGCTTTGCATTCTGTTGTGTAACTTAGAGAATTTTGGGAGAGGTAAAGAAGCCTGTATGGTAAATACATAGCATAGTAGCAAAACTGCCACTAGCAATATTTGATGAACTGAAACTACAAAACGCTTTCAGTAGACACTCGCTGCTGACAGCACTGCTGTACTCTAGCTTGTGCCATGTAATTCTCCTGTGAAGGCTTTGAGTCAATGATGCTTCTCCCAGACCCCTCATGCAGGGAATCCTTTCCTGCCCCTTCTCACACTGTCAGTTCTTTGCCAGCATGGCCCTTTCACTGGCTTTCCATGCTGTTCTATGGAAGTGGGAGAATGCACATATACCCTGTAGTCTTTCGTTGGTTAATCAATAGCAGACAATGTCCAGTTAATAAAAAAATTGAATAACTGCAATTAAATAAGATTTTCTTTCCTCTCAAAGACACATATTGAACTTGCCATGTGTACCTAAGATAAAAAAAGCTCTAATCCCAAACTAATCCACATAATATATGAGGGAGAGGTAAGTAGAAAATGTGTATATAGTACATTTAATGTGACTTGGAAATGGGATCATTAACTGTGCTGAAATTCCTGTAGTGTAGGCAACTTGATCTTTAGGTGATCTTCATTGCCTTAAAAATGACGAAATTTTAACTGTAATGAATTTCAGAATTTGTTTCCTTCTATTTGTTGGCTTTATAAGATCAAGGAGAACAATTACTTCAAGATTTTTCCTAAGCATATGGCTCAGAATTGTATTAGTTTTTAAAGATGTATTATTTTTATGTAATCTCATTATACCAGCCTTAGGGAAAATACCAATTATTGTGTGATTTGCATGAGTTGGCAACGCTGAAGCAGTAGCGTGGTACAGTGCAGCGTATCACATGCTAATATCTCAGCACGGAGGTGACTAATCTGCTGTGTTAATTCTCTTTCCGTGGGGGATAGCTTGAGAAACCCCTCTCTTGACAGTGCTAATCTCACTGCTGACCCTTTAAGTATCTTAAATTTTCTTAAAAGCTCACAGAGAATAATTTGACGATATTTTCTGTTCCCTATTGTGGATCCCATGAGAAGTGATCAAGAGATATAGAGCAGACGAAAGAAAACCCATAGGTTAATGCTTTTTTTGGATTACTTCATATTTTGCATATTATCACTCTGAACAGAAATCTTTCTAGAAATCTTTTAAATAATATTCATACCTCTCAAAATAGGCACCACAACATATCTATCTTTACCAGTTCTGTTAACTCTCATGAATAATGAGTTAAAACTCATTTTGCATGTTCATTTAGTGATTAAATTGGGAAGTTGAAGGTTTTTACGGCTTTAGAATATACTGTGATTTATTGTCTTTATGGATTTATTGTCCAAGATACAACTGAGTAGACCAGTGGCATGCAAGAGACCAAATTCTGATGGCATTTACCCTCATAAATTCAAGGTAGCTTTGCTGATTTTAATTAATAATCCTGCAGGTTTGCACTGAGATCATGTCCACATTCAAAAAGCCTTCCTGATTAAAGCTAAACTGAAAGGGCAAATTATGATTTGTTTAATTAATAGTCTATAGTTAAAAATATTATAATTCAGGATGAGATCTCCAAGAAGACTCATCTGTGAGCTGGAATCCCAGGCCTCTCAGTGAAAATATTAATGCCACTTTCTGTGAAACTAAAGTTCAGGGCCTTTGGAAATCTTCATTGGGTTTGTGTCAGTATTAAAGCTTTTGAAGTAAAAGCATCCAATGCCTGGGTGTTTTCAAGGGAGTGTGAGAGCATACAAGACATTCTGATGGTAGGTATAATGTGGACTTATACCTTGCAAGCGTGGTGTTTTGATTCTGAAACTGGAATTTGCCTATGTGGTCGTGGGGATGGTCCTGTGCAGGGCCAGGAGTTGGACTCGATGGTCCTTGTGGGTCCCTTCCAATTCAACATATTCTGTGATTTTGTGCTTCTGTGTTTTATTGACACACAACTATTGCTGTGTTCACGATTTCATTTGAATATTTACTTCACAGAAGTATTCAGGAGCAATATCAAGATAAAGGAAAGAGAAGACAAATAACTGTCCTCCAAATGGCTGTTTTAAGACAAAAAGTAATCACTTGCTCCCAGTGGCCAAGAGGAAAAAAGAATCTTCAAATTGGAGTGAATGGTAGGAAAGACTTCCTGTGCAGAAAGAGGGAGCAGCTGAGTGGGTAAGATTGCCTTGCCCAAGAAGCGGTGCACAGCCTTCATGGTGGTGGTATTTTATGCTATGGAAGGGAAACAGAAACTAGAACAGATTAGGTGAACAATTGTTGAGGTATTTGATCTTGGAAAATCCTCACAGTTCTGCCCAAATAATCACAGCATTCTGGTAAGAAGGACTAGGAAAACATCTCATTTCAGGCAACCATCACAGAAAAACATTTATGAAAAAATAGTGTATGTACTCCTGCAGTCTCTTTTCAGTTGAAGGAACAGTGATACTGAATGTATTTAATTTGAAATTAGAAGCTTCTGAATATTGGGATAATGATAGTTCTAGGAGTATATTAATGAATCTGTGTGAAGGAAGGCAGGGCTGAAAAATGGCTAATCAAAGCACAAGCTATTTTAAATGGATTCCAATTTTATCTCATGACCTTCATGAAAAAATATGCAATATCTGTATCAGTAAATATTCTTCTTTTTTTTTGCTGGCTTGGCGCTTCTAAAAATATTTTCCTCTTTACACTCAGGAAATAGAGAATACATAGCACTTTGGACTAACCAGGGGTCAAAATACTTTTTTTATCATCACCTGTATTTGCAGAGCTCTGCCAGTGGTTGAAAACTTCAAATTATTTTCAAGAAAGGTAGATTTGGAGTGACTTTAAAAATCATAGAATGGTTTGGGTTTAAAGAGACCTTTAAAGTTCATCTAGTTCTAACCCCCTTCCATGGACAGGGACACCTGTCACTGAGGTTCCTCAAAACCCCATCCAACCTTTCATGTATTTTTCAGAGGTAATAAAAATAAGATAAAAAAATCCTTACATAATACCTGTTAAGATAATTTCTGAACCACCAAAAACATTTAAATATATAAGTAATTTAGTTTTATTTTATAAATTTATGAAGTCTGTAAACATCGTCATCTCCTAATTAGTGGGATACTGTATAATGCCCCTTGTGGCTCATAGTGTTGTCTGGGGATGGAACAGCAGTACTCCTCTTACGAGGTAAGCTGGCATTTTTTTCCCCAGTGTAGGATGCAATGGTTGTACAATGAAACTAGTAATGGTCTGACAGCCTCTGCATTCTTCTGTTGTATTCTCATTTGTTGCTATTAGTCACACAAATGCTATGATTTATCAATTAAATCCTAACTATGGCACTTCATGAATCCAAAGAGAAGTAGTGATCTTCTGGAGTCAGAGAGACCCTTTACCTGTACTGAGAACCATAGCTGGAGCCTGTGAGGTTGGATTATGCTCATAGTTAAAGGTTTTTATGTCTTTATGGGATGCCATAGAGGAAGATAAAATACATCAGATAGATATTGGCAATGTTGCCACCTCCTCACAGATTTACAAAAGCTTTACCCCATGCAAAGTTTTGCATTCTGCTTAATGTAACTCTTCATGTCAGATGAAATGGTAGAGCTTTCTGTGTAGAACTTCCTAACTCATGGGCATTTTTTCTATTTGTTCTGTGTGTCACTGAATTCCATCAACTCCTGGTCAACACAATAGGAAGTTAAAGTTCTCAGCACCTTACAAAAATTCTTAGTTCCTTATGGAACTGGGTTATTTTTTTTGTTTTTGTTTTTGTGGGGTTTTGTTAGTTTGTTTTCCTGTTTTGTTTTAATGCAAGAATCCCTTGCCTTCTTTAGTTCTTCCCTGAGTTTTGAAAGTGGGCATACTCTTGCTCCGTCAAATTTCGGATACTTTTGGCATTCCATGGAGAGCCCCAGAGTCAGTCATGATCAGAAAAGCAGTCAAGCAGTCCTTAGCTACTGTGAAAAGGGAAGGAAAAAATTTAAAAAAGATCAAATTATCCCAATTTGATTTTTTTTTCTGTCACAGGAAGTCAGCTAACAGCTACCAAATGAAAGAAAAATACCTGTTGCATTAGGTTGCCTCGTATATATTATCCTCCTTTCTGTTATATGGTTGTGTGGTTATTTTTTAATAAACCTTGTTAGGAGACACTTCTCAAAAGGATTTTGATCTGAGATGCTGTTCTGATAAAAGCTGGAACATTTTCCCAGCCTGTTTGTTTAAAAAATAATTTTTAGTGATTTTTTATGAAATCCAGGATGAAATTCTTTTTGAACAGCAAGAAAAGCCAGTAGCAGTAATAGTAGAGTGATCCAGATTTGTCTTGGAGATCTGTGTTCAACAGTCTGGCTTAAGGTAGACACAGAAATGGCTTATATATATTTCCCCAATCAAAGATAAACTGAGCAGAGTATAGGCATGAATCTGGGCCTCCCTTACACTGTAGAACAGATACTTCAATTTTTTTTTTCCCATTGGAGTTCTCTTGCTTCATACAGATAAATGCTCATGATGCTGGGAAAAAGCAGGCTGATCCTAGCAGTGGTCAGAAGATCCTACATGCTTATTTTTGGCCCACTGAAGTGTAAATTCAGTAGCATGAAGTCAGATGGTTCCAATGAGTGTGACTAGGGGAGATTTATTTGGCATCGAGTCACAGGGAGATCCCTCACCACTTCATTCTCCAGTGTGCCTTCTCCTTTTTCCTGCCTCCCCTTATCCGTCTTTTATTTAGCAAGTTTTGGTTGTATATAGGTGTGGAAAAAATATAATTTGTGATGCCTTGGCCTTTTGTTTACCACCTAGTTTTAGGTTTTAAGATGACAATGAAAATATGCATGTGTTCTTGCATATTTTACAGAATTACAATAAAAATAGTACTAAGCTTATTTCAGAGTTAATTCCTCTCATGTCTAAACTGTTTTTTTCTCAGGATCACTTCCAAGACACTTATAATTAATTCTAATATTGTACTTGATACTTTTATAACATCTGCTGTCTCAAAGGTCTTTATCTAATTCACATAAAATAACAATTTTAGCTTTATCCCTTTGTGATAAGTAATAACAAATATTTTCTTGTATAGCTTCTTTTTTTTTTTTTTCCACAGGAAGGCTGTGAAAAAAGTCTTTCTCCTCAAGTCTTCACTATCTTTGATTTCACAGTGCTTTGGTTCCAATGATTTGTTTCTTCGAGGCAATACACAGCAGGGCCTTGGACTTTTGGGTCATAAGGTGGAATAAAATTCAAGATCTTTTTAAACAAAAACCACAGGCACTTATCACTTGAAATCAAATAGAATTTCCATTAATCTGTAATAAAAACTGTCTTTTAGACTGAATACTAGAGGGCAGCATAGCTGAAGCAAACTCTGAAATGTTATTAACATGGGATTCAAAATGTGCAGTACCCAGTTTTCCTGGATCAAACAGAATAGAAAGCAACAAGTAGCAGATCTGCATACCTGTATATCTGAGAGCCAAGCAGAGCAGAGCTTTAACCCTGCCTGGTTATCTGACACCCTCTCTTTTCTAGGCCTCAGCTTCCCCACAGAGGGATCGCTGCTGCCCTGGGAAGGAAAGTCATGCTGGTTCATATCATGTTGCTGCTTGCAGTCACCCATCTCAAGCAGCCCCAGCCAAGGTCCCTGAGCATCCCAAGGCATCCATCTCCTTGAAGCAAACCTTTAGGATCATCCCTGACTTCCAGGATCTCTCCTCCAGCTAAGATCTTAGTCTGCCTTCCAGGCTGGAAGGTGTCCCTGCCAATGGAAGGGGTGGAGGAGGAACGACATGATCTTTAACGTCCTGCTCAATACAAAACATTCTGTGATTCTGTGATTCTGCTTTCTGAGACCACCTCCTCTGTTCAGCAACCCTTTCTGACAGCAGCTGTTTTATCCAGAACCCAAAACCTCGATTTCCCAGTCTAAATAGTCTCCGTGCAGAAGCATAAGGCATGGCCAGCCTCCTAATTGGTGAGTCTGTCTCATGTCTCCTTAGTAATAGAAAGATTCAGGACATGCCAGTTCTGTTTAGCCCAGGTGTTACTGAAATCTCCCAGCTTATACCAGTTGTAGCTAGCAAGAGTAGGCTTCTGCTTGAGGACCCAGAAGTTCAGTTTTGGACATTCATACCCCTCAACATGCCATGCATCCATTTACCAGCTGCCTGTTGGTATCCACAGGCCAAGTTATTTTTTCAACTACGTCACCCATTTACATTGGGTAAACCAGGGAAAGTCTAAGGATTACAGGCTTCAGGATCCCACTTCTATTTTCATCATAACTATTCTCCTAGAAATAACATTCTTAAACCAAATTGAATTTGTATCTGCAGAGACTGTTAGCACCAGCATTTCTTCTCTGTAAACAATCTGTTGTCTCTTTCTTTTTTGTTCTCATCTCAGCCCTTTATGGATTATGACAGAATTTGAGTTTCTTATATCCTCCTAGTCTGTTCCCAAATCAGCCTTCACATCCAATGTTCTCTCTGCTCTACACACCCTTTTTCAATCAGCATTTATCTATGCTAAGCTACCTTTTCTGGTCTGAGAAATAATTGATATTCTTGGGTGCATTTTAATTGCACCATACAAGGATGGGATCATGTGATTCCCATTAACATTTATGGGAGTCATATAACTAAATCCCTGTGCACCACAATGAAAAAAAAGATACCCTTCTATCTTATTTCCTTTGTTGGGCAGTTGTATGCCATGTAGTTGGATTAGTCACAATGTGTTAAAACAAATGCAGAAATACCTCTTTCTTCATCTCTTTCCCCGCCACTAGAAATTGTCCCTTTTTAGCAGGGGAAATCCTTCCTTGTCAGTATTGAATATGCCAGAGCTAGGATGTGAATTAGGAGTATGGAAGATTGTTTCTTGCAGTTACCTGATGCTGTCATACTTCCAAGACTTGTGTAACTTGGATGTTATCCCAGTGGCTGCCATGTAGCTCCACAGATAACAGATAAAGTTTAATTTAGTGGCCCTACATAATGGAAGGAAGTCAAGGTTTCCACTTTATTTTGGTTCTTGATTTGAGGCCACCCAAGTTGACGGTAGCCAGAATCATTACTAATTTGCAATTGCTTATGAAACAACACCAGTACTCTTAATAGAGTTCCAAGTGGGTATGTGTCCATGTGGCAATTAGCAGTGAAGGAATTATTAGGGCTGCTGCAAAGAAGCCAGAGAGGAAAAAGATCCTTGGCACCAGGCAGACCTCCAACCCAAGGTCATGATTGCTCATGGTAAATGGTGAAAGCAAAATGCTGGTATTGTAAAGAAAGTTTTAGTGTCATTGCACAGGCAACCCTGATATTATGGCTAAATTAGATTCTTTTGCTGGTGCAATTATAGGCTTTCAGAGACTGTCACTTTATTATTTGTATGTTGCAAAGAGAATGAGTAAATAGCATTTATTTCCTTCTCATTATAAAAATTAAACTGGTCTCACTGTGGTTTCTCCACTTCTTATTAGCTAACTGCACACTGTACTGGGCCAAAAGGAACAGTTCTGTCCACTGCATGAAGAATATTCTCAGGTACATAAACTATAACTGGCCTTCTAATTCAGATGCAATGCCTTAGCAGTAATCTGCTCTTAAATGCTGAGTCATCTGATTGCTGTTTCTGCAGTCTTTTGCTGACTCCAGTGATGCTTCAGCTCTTTGCTTCCTGGTCAAAACAAAGACCCAAATCAGAAGTGGCAGCAGCCAGTTAAGTACCATGACTACATTTTTAAATTAGAGAAGTCCTCACTAAGAACAAATTTTCATGTGCTCCTAAGTCAAAACAAGCTTCAGGGAATTTGGATGCATCTTTTTTTCCACCTGCTCAGGTCTACTTATTAGTGTATATGTGTGTGTATATATATGTGTATATATATACACATATATACGTGTATATATATATTTGATTTAATAACTTTTATCTCAGTGTTGACTAAAGTGTTGTATGAATTGGGATCCACATTAAAAAATAAGTGCATATTAAAAAAAAAGTATCTCTAAGACTTAATTCAAAAAGAGCACCTACAATTCATTTGCTTAGGCAGAACCAACATAAGGCAAAGTGGCTCTTGGTCTCTTGAAAATGCAGTTCACAAAATTTAAAGGTTGTAGGGATTTGCCTTCCCTTTACCAATTAAAACTGGAAGTTTGGCTTACATAAACTGCACACAGATTGCATACCTTGATATGAGACTGGAAAAATCCATATGGACAAAATGTTCTAAATCTATTACTTTTTTTATGAATTTGACTTAACATTTTGAAGCAATGCGGTGTAAAAACTAGGCTAATGCTGAAGAAAGCTTTCCTAGAATGATAAAAACAAAATGTAAATTCCTGAGTGAATACTTAAACCTGAAAAGGCTATTAGCAAGCACATCTGCTTGCTGATTCCGTCTAGATTAATGTAAAAGTTGACATAAATAAATTTTATTGTTTAAGTTATTTAATGCAATCTCTTTCAAATCCCAACAGAAATATTTATTATCCTGATAATATGTCCCATTTTTCCTGTGTGTTGCTATAGCCACCACTAGTCCTTGCAATGAGCATGTGTGTATTAAAAGTCCTCCTTCAAGTACACAGGAACTTCAATATCTGTCTTTAATTTCTGTTGATTTTCTGTGTTAGTTCATAATCAATTTTTACAACTGAGATCTTTATATTTTAAAAAATGCCACTGAACATTTTTTGCTCAAGATTTTGACCAACTGGTAGGAATCATCCTTCAAATACAGTTACCAAAATATAGTGGTTCTTCAATATAGGACTAGTACATATTACAGCAGTTACAGCAATGGCATTTCATGCATAAACCAAATTTTGCACTGTGGCCTTCTGATGACACTTTTACAATTATTTGGTCACTACTTTGTTCTGTAATTCAGCAAGCTATGTAAACATTTATCCATCTGAATTCAACTCTAAATAAATTAGCCTTTACCACCAGTTCAGCAGTGGTCAGTGTTTTAGCGAGTGCTGCATTCAATCATACATACAAATCTTATATTTTGGTCTTAAATTTTGGTGAATAGGAAGTAAACCCTTCCAATCTTTTTCTTGTGAATCAATCTCCCCTTATATGAAGTGTATGTGTTGTGTAGACCTTCTTAATATGTATTGTCTTATCTATGATATCAACTTGAGGTTTTACCGAATGTAGAAACATCTGTCAAAGTCTGCTTTCAAAAGCCTCAGAACTTCATTTACAAGTCAGTTAATGATTTCAGTGCATTTAATAATCCAGTTGGTCACAGAAGAATGAACGTACTAATGACTAGGCATTTTATTTGAAACTTCCTCTTTAGTCAGTCCTCATCTTCGACTTTCAATAAACTGTAGTTTATTAAACTATGGTTTAGTGAGTTAATGGTCATTAATTTGAGAGCAATATTTGCTTTTATTTTGCAAGCATGGCTGTAAAATATTTCAATAATGTTTCTGGCTGGAAAGGGCTTTTTCTGTGAAAAGCAGTGCTTTTTCAGCCTTTGGGATTTCCTTTCCAGCATGCTGGAAATTAATACTCTTCTTCCAAAACGTGTGTGCTCTTAACGTAGTAAGATCAAAAAGAATCCTGTAGTTATGTCTTCCATTAACACCTTCATTGAACACGGGTCAGTGGTGGTTATGTTACTGCTAACAGAGGGAGACACTTTTTTGATAATATTTTCACACTTAAGTACTTGGTTTTTAACATGTAATAAGGCATTGCGTAGTGTGACGTGGGTTCCTGGAGTCTCACCGCTGATGAGAGTCTGTTTCTATTTGTGCTGTGAGGAGATGGATAAGATGAAAATTTCCCAGTGGCTCTGAGGGTGTGTTCTGTGAACCCGTGCACTTGTTAGAGCACACATACAAGGTAGTTAGTTTCTGCTGATTCATTTCTGTTTGAGGATGTCCTCTACAATAATACTGCCTTTGCTTTTTCTTTGAAAAAAGACGAAAGAATGAGCATAAGTATAAAATATGATAAAGACTAGTTAGTCTACTAACTTGCTGCTTGGATGCTGCCAGGACTCATCTGCTTATGTTACTGAAATAAATTTGTTACTACAGTTTGTGCTAGCATCAAAGTACTGATTAAACTACAAGGGAGTGTATTGAATTCTGTTTTAGCTAAAGTAGCATAAGCAGCTTTCTTAACTACAGATGCACATATCTGCTCTGTTTTGCAGTGTTGAGGTGCTTGACGTAAATTAACTAGCAGTTAACTAGAAATTAAACTAACCACATAATAATACAAACCAAACCAACTAAGTAAATAAATAACCAAAATACAAAAAGTCCCCACCTGCACAATGAAGGACAATTTTCTCCTCTTCTCAGACAGTCTGCTTCAGAACACAGTGAATTTGGCCCTGCTGTGCCCTGTGGCATTACCCCTGGTTATCTTGGTACCCAAGCCACTTCACTGCACATCTAGCCTGGGTGCCTTAAGACTCTCCTGCAGACTGCACTGAGAACTTCAAATAAAACAGGGATTATGTGGGCAACAGGAAACACTAAATTTGAGTTTCCAAACCCAAACTATCTTGCCAAGGCTGTAACTCTTGCCATGTTGACTTCCACGTGTCTAATTTGGAGACACTTAGCATATAACTCAGTGCAGTTATCTTTCCTGATGGGAAAAGAAAAAAGTTATGAAATGTATATGTTCAACAAAACAAGTGACTATTACAAGAACTGAAATGTCCAATATATTGTAAGGTAATGTAATAGTTATTTAGCCCAAAAAGGAAGAGAATAAAGGAGTACTGTGTGCACCAGAAGGAAAGGTGCTCTAACACTCGATACAAAATAGAGTTATCTGCTGAGTCCCCAGACTACCAGGTAACTCCTCTCAACCTGGGCACAGGGAGAAGAGGAACATCCAAATAAGCCTGTCAAATGCACTTCATACAGATTCCATGCCAGATATTTAGCTATGTTCTAGAAATGCTCAAAGGTATTGTTTTTAAAAGAGATATTCATTCTTTGCTTTGTCTGACAGAGATTTAGGACTACACCAGATCATACTTTCTCCACTGGGCTTTGTGCCTGACTTCTTAAAACAAAACACCCCTCCAGTCCCTAGCATCCTACAGTAGCCCTTCCTTTACCCCAGACCTCGAGTTTCCTTTTTTCTTTCACAGACAGACTGCAGACATGGCAGACTGTAGTGGCATTCCTGATATAGATGTTCATTCACTTGGTGTAAAACCAGACATGGTGACTTCCTTATGATCTGTTATGAACTCCTTTCAGAAGCGGAGGTCAGGGTCATGGGTGAGGGAACCTGAAAATAAACATTTTGTTGGAGCATGGTCAGGAGAAGGAAAGGGCTGCTGATTTGAAAGCTTATTGTAAGAGCGAACAGTAGAATACTTCAGGTTAATCTCTTTCAGGGTTTGGCCCATGACACAGGCTAGAATAGAATGAAGTAAAATTTACTGTGCCTCTTTCACTGAGATAAAAACAACTATGCCCTCAAAATGGATTTTATTTATCTTTTACTGCTAGATAACCCCTTAAGCTCACAGAGTTGATGAAGATAGTAGATAAGAAGCAGTTGTGGTTAACACAGCTTCAAGGATACCTTTAGACAGATACTCTCTTTTTATTGACATACACTAAATTTAACAATTATAAAACATTATCATATATAACATTGGCTTCAGTTAAACTCTTCAAGAAACGTGGATCCGTTTCATGACGTAATGTCTCTCTCCTAAAAGTGACAGATACCTCTGTGAAAACTGCTTGACTTCCGCAGTGTTAAAAATAAAGGTGATCTGAGGCTTTGTGTAGCTGCCTCCTAACTCCGATGCTGCTTTCTGCCAGTGAAGCAGGCCAGCCATATCTTTTGTGACTTTTATTAGCACAGATGAAGTTAACTGGAAGGTTTGATCTCTGTAAAGCACTGTGTGCATATTTAGTAACACAAATGATTTAGAGCTATTGTTAAATCCCCTGAAGCATGCAAATTTTTGTTAAGCTTGATTAGTATTTGTTAGTTCCATATGTTCAAAACCTTTTCATTTTAAGCTGTCTGTTGTTCAGTAAGGAATTAATTTCCAATTTAATCTTTCTATCTACAGTGTGTCCTTTACAGGTACAGTCCTACAATAAGATAGTATCAGTGCTTGTTAGAGGCAGTCAACTGTACTATGCATATTAAAACACAGGCTCATTTTCAAGATTATGTGCCACAAAGCTAATGGACTACAAAAAAAAAGTAGTTCTGTGCCATCTACACACATATTTTAGGTAGTATTCCAATGCTTTCATAAATTACATTTGGAGGACTTAATTGTCATTTAAGAACTCTCAGTGTCTATGGGCAACAATTTTTCTCAGCACAAAGCTTTTCTTAAAGCTCCAGTTATGTGAGCTGTGCAGCTTAGAAAACTTCCGCTTTGAATGTTAGCCCCTACAATTGGAGAAAATCTCCCCAAAAACACTCTTTAAATTAGCATTGAAGAAAACTGAACATTAAAAACATTTACTTAAATTTCATCTCTGTTCACTATTACTGAGCATCCCTATGTTAGTAGAATTAGTTGGTAATTTTAAGGGCTTGAACTCTGATGAGAAGGTGGCTTTGCGTTTCTGATTCTTCCTATGTAGAATCCAGGTCTGTACATTGCTGGAGAATGCAGCTATTCTGATATCTAGTCCTGTAGCCACTTACAATAAATATGTAGCTCAGGAATTTGGGCATTACCATTTGCTAAGTAGCTAGCTGCGATTAGCAGCTTTGGAAGGAAGTTTCTTACCACAAGGCAGAAGGGCTGAACCCAAGACTTTCTTTTATGATTAACCTGCTCATTGATAGCAAGGCTTTGTATCAGTTCAGACTATGCAAGAGGATTATCATTCCTCTGACCAACACTGAGAGCAGACCTGGTTTTATGGCTAGGTTTAATAAAAACAATGGAGAATTAATTGTAGGAAACAATTCCGCTGTTTGCATTTTTGTTATAATTCATAACATTGGATAAACTTTTCTGTCTGCTGGACCAATACACTAAAACTTTTTTTTGGCAGAAAGTTTCTTCTCAGTCCACAGTTGCAAAATGATTTAACTGAAAGGTTAGAACAACGATGGCCAGATTTGCATGAGCTAATAAATGTCAGAGGTAGGTCCAGTCTGGATTGCTATTTGAAGTTATTTTATGTGGGATTTTTTTGGGTGTTGAATATCTGCATTTTCCACACACAAGGGGTCTTGGGTTGATTGGTTTCCTTGGTAACAGCTCTTTGCTCTGATTGCATAAGCACACTGGAGTGGTGCAGAACAGATTACTACAGAAACACACTGGAATTAGTCTGATGTAATGGGATGTTGTCTGAGCTGTTACTGAGTTCTTAATTCCATTATCCTTTATGTTATTCCCATTAATACTGCATTGTAGTGAAATAAAAAGTAGCTTACTTAAGATTAATCAAATTTCCTTCAATAAGTTAGCTGTCAGTTTCTGAAAGAAGATTTTTAAATGAAGGAAGTTAACCTCACAAAACTCTGAATAAAATGTTCTGTCATGACTGGTGCAGAAGAACACTTAATTCTTGGAATATTAACTTGCAAGATAAAAATATTTATACGTCTTAAATTTATGTTGATAGATTGTCTCAGTCATTCTTTCTTCTTAGTCCACAGAAGAGCTCCCTTGGGTAGTTTTAGAAAATACTCTACGTCAGTTTCTGATAGTCTTCAGAATGTGTATTTTAATAGAAATAGCATTAATTTGGAGATTATGTCTAAATCTATGATAATAGAGAGTTATTTCAATCAAGTGAGATATAAACACAACAATGAAAATTTTGAAATGCGTAAACTTAAAACTAAAAGACATTAGCAGCAAAAATTAGAATAAATCGTCCGGATGTGTTGTCAACTGCCACATGGCAGGTTGCTGCCCTGGAGGTTTTAAAGTTTTCTGGAATCTTGTGAAGCTCATCAGACACAGTCCTCAGCATTACCCCTGTGCTGAAATAAAAGGATCTGTGATCAGTCCTAGAATCTCTGGCTGTGGGAATCTGTAAGGGTGTTGTTGCAGTAGCTGGCATGGCACTCTGAGTGAAACTGGCTTCATGCCCACACTGCCAGAATTTTCCTTGTTTCACTTTGAACTAGCTCACTGAAAGTTCAAGTCAGTTAGGTGAACTGTGTCGTGGCTTTGGGGTTTTTTATGTCCAAAAGAAGTGTGATTGCATGCCCTGAGATTTCTTTATGATCAAGAGATAACGTTCCTTCTTAAAGTAAATGATGGAAACTGGGAGATTTGCTTTAGAAACATGCCACTGATTGAAGCTAAAACCCCAAAGGAAAGACACCTTGAACGTCTCCCAGAGCCCCAGGAGTGTGGTAATTTTTATGTTTATAGATCAGTTGGCCAAAAGATGTTTGAAAGCTGAACTGACCAGAAAGAAAACCTTTGAGCAGGGAGGAAGGGAATCCTCTCTAACATAAAAGGAGTGTATACATTTGAAAAGAGCAGCAGATCCTTATGTATTTTCCTTAACTTAATATCTTCACCTTTTTTCTAGTGTAATTAGTATTAATGAGAGTCATGGATGGCCTCCTTACTATTGTCTTTTGAGTAAAAGGACACTTTCTTATTCCTCTGTGTAGCCATTTTACCTCATCCATAGTCTGATAATTACAGTAGGTGCTTATGTAAAGACAGCTGAGCTGTCGTCTTTTCTTTTTCCTGTGACATTGAGAATGTCAGTTCCTTTTGAAGTTGTTCATGCTTTGAGGCCTCTGAAACCCAGCAATATATCTGGGTTTTGTGTTTCTTTTGAGGAAATTCCACTCCTTCTAGACTGTTTCCTTCAAAGAAGCTCTCCGAGGGGGCTTTTCTGAAGTATCTCATTCTTATGAGGTGCTTCCACTTAAACAGGTCTTTCCAGCAAGGGACCTTTCGTTATTCCTAGCTAGAGAGAGACATGACACAACCTTGGTCAATTCTATCTGCCCAGAAGTATTCAGTATAACAGCAATTTCCTTAGCACAGACAGGATCCGTAAGCAATGCACAGGCAGCCATACCACCCCTGTCATCTAGATGATCCTGAAAATCACTCAGGTTAAATACTGAAATTCCTATTTTGAGTCAAATTTAGAGGTTCAGATAGAATATTATCAATATGTAGGATAATGACAACATATATAATAGCACATCTTAAAAGCTCTCTAAGCACCTGAGTTTATTGAGAAAGTTTATTTGCAATTTATGTATTTCTCCTGAACCATTTCCTTGTTGCAGTTGTTGGAACAAGGATGGTTTTGCTCTGATTGAGTTTTGTGACTCAGTTTGTGGGATAGCCCATAAACAGCTGTACGGGCACAACCCAGAGGATGACAAACTGTAGCACAGGGGCAAGAAATGAGCTGCAGGCAGAGAGGACCCCTTAAACTTCACTCATGTTAAGCAATGTGGAAATACCTAAGTTGAAAAGGAATGTTAACTTCAATATAAGAACACTTTGTAGAAGCAAGACAAAGGACTGAACTGACTCTGGCTGTCTACTTACGTATGATAGATAATGGAATTCCATTTTGTGATTCCAGCTCAGGTTGTGTGGTATCCAGAAGTTAGTTCTTGAGAGGAGCTTTCTCTTTAGGAGAATACAGACTTCAGAGTGATAAGACATTTCTCAAATCTGGGTTCATAGAATCATAATAGAATCACAGAATGCTTTGGGCTGGAAGGGCCCTTAAAGATCATCCAGTTCAAACCCTGTTGCCATGGGCAGGAATACCTTTCACTAGACCAGATTTCCTAGAGCTTCATCCAATCTGGCCTTGAACACTTCCAGGGCTGAGGTACCCGCAACTCCTCTAGGCAACCTGTTCCAGTGCCTCACCACCCTTACAGTAAAGAACTTTTTCCTAACATCTAATCCAAAACTTCTATCTTTTAGTTTAAATCCATTTCCCCCTGGTTCTCCCCTTCTACCTCAATACACACTTAATTTTGTTGATTTAGCCTG
Organism: Atrichornis clamosus; assembly: GCA_013400975.1. NCBI lineage: Eukaryota > Metazoa > Chordata > Aves > Passeriformes > Menuridae > Atrichornis > Atrichornis clamosus. Next base: position 48,609 of record WBMZ01005645.1, read on the forward strand.
AACTACCTTGAGCAGAGGCTCTTTGTACAGGGACTGTCTTGTGAGAGCCCTGGTTTTGGTTGTTATTCCTTCGTGAAGATGTGAAACAAATAAATAGTGACATTGTACCAGACATGAGGAGGGTTTGGAAAAGTTGACTTTGAAAAGTATTCACAAATTATAAACTGTGTGCAGCATTCACAAATGTTCAGCTTATAAATATTATTACAATTTAATATTAGTATTTATTATTGTTTAAGGTGATGCAGCATCTGATGTTAAAAAACTCCAATTTGTGGGTAGGTCACAGCTCAAGATCAGAAAACTGATCATATTTACTTTTGATGAATATCAATTTTGTTGGAAAAGTCAAATGGCAGATACAACTTTTTACAGCTAATCCTTTCCATGCTTCCTACAAATAATCCTACTCATTCTCACATCAGGCTGATACTTCCACTTAGAACAACACAAACCCAGAGGACAACAAGTCAGTGGACTGCTTGCAACTTGTGAGAGAGTGGGTTTAGTGTATCGCTACCAGGAGAGGATTGGGTTAGTGCAGGCTAACCTGGAAGCCATGTGCTGTGCAGCTGTGCTGTTGGAAGGCAGATGGCCTGTACAACATGCCATAACTCTGCCTTTTCTCCCCCTGTCAAGTGCAGGGGAGGCACAGGCCTTGAAGTTGCAGGGCTGCAGCACAGTCATTTTCTATACTGCCCAGGAAGAACAGGCAGGTGAAACGTGTTCTTCTAAATTCTTCCTCTTCTTTCTTGGTTATCAAATTTTACATCTAATTTCCCAGCATGTGGAGTAGTACCTCATCTCTTTCTATCCCTAATGATGTTGAAGTATCTCGAAAGACATTGTATTCCTGATTATTTTTCCTTTGTAAAAATTTTGTGAAAATAAATATTAACAATAGGGAGTGTGATCAAGGTTGATGGCATGTGAAATATCAGAGTTAGGATGGGAAAGAATGGGTAAGCTGCAGGAGGAATGGGGTTAGTTGCTGCAGCAATGAACACAGCAAGTTCACTGTGCCTTTCCTTCTGCGTGAGTAAACTGCATTGCATAAAATACAGCCTCTTCACAGGCAATACCAAGGTTTCTCTGAAGGATTCTGAAGGGATTAAATAGCCTATTCAGACATCTTGATGTCAGAATAAAGTATAAAGGACTAAAGAATATAAAAGTAAATTGCACATTTCAGCTGTTAGACATACTTAAAGATGGGAGAAAGTTATTACTGTATCAGTGAAATGTACCTGAAAAATTATTTGTCAAGCTCCTTCCAAAACCAGCAAGGTTGGCTATAAGAACTGTATTATTTGGAACAAAATTTTGAAAAAAGAGTTGTTGTTTAAGAATCTGAAATCTGCCTGTGCACAATGTTCCTAAATGAAAAATTGCATCAATAGTATCACATTACTTAATACAGCATGTGACCAAGAACAAAGATATTTGACCAAATACTATTGTAGCTTGATAGAGAAATATAATACTGACTTTACGTCATAAACATTTTACGTGTCCATTAAGAGTTCAACAGGAATAGATTTTAATACTTTGAAAGAACACCTTTGTGTTTAAAATGTCTGTCAATACTAAAAGTTGACTGTTGAAATTAAACAGAACCCCATTGTAGCTGCTGCCACTCAGTGACTTTCAACGTTGGTCATACTATAACTAAAAGTTTTACCCTATGAAGTATGTGCAGGCTATTAAATACAGTTGTGTAGTGTAACCACTTCAAAGAAATTTCTTATTGGAGGACTCTGTAAAAAAAAGATCTTTCATCAAACTTTGCCATTCTTTTTTTTAATCTATACTAGCATAAACAAACTCTGATGATAGAATAAGGAAAGTTTCATTATTTTGTTAATATACACATTGTACATTTTCAGTATTTAAGTGATATTGTGGTGGGTGGACCTTTGCCCACCAGGCTGCTCTCTCACTTCACTTCCTCAATAGGACAGAAGGAGAAAATAAGATCAAAAACTCATGGGTTGAGATAAAGGCAATTTAGTGAAGATTTAATCTCAACTTCTCATGAGCAGGTGATTCCACTGAATTCCTAGAAAATAGGGTCTCAGTACGTGTAGCAATTACTTCAGAAGACAAACACTGTAATAACAAATGTCCCTTCTCCTCCTCCCTTCTCTTAACTCTTATTGCTGAGCATCGTGCCATATGGTATGGACCCCTTGGTCAGTACGGGTCAGCTGTCCCGGCTGTGTCCCCTCACAACCCCGTGTCCACGCCCAGGCTGCTGGAGGTGTGGGGCAGAATGGTGGAGAGACAGCAGTGACGCTGTGACAGTGCTGCTCAGCAGTACCAAACCACTGGTGTGTTACCAACACTTCTCCGGCCGCCAGCGCGAGGCACAGCACTACAAGGACTGCTGTGGGGAAGGCTGACTCCATTCTAGGCAGACCCAGCACAGCTGCACTAAGCTGGGCTCCTGCTGGCTTGCTGTAGCCAGGCTGGCTCTGCAGTGTAAATAAGATTAAAAGTGGTTTTGTGGTTAAAGAAATGAGTGGTATAAAGAAATATAGATTGGGATAAATGCCCATATCTGCTCCTATAAAAGCTCCATATATTCCCTCTGCTTTTATTACTAACATAGGGACAATATCCTCTTTTCTGTGCTTTAATTACCAGGTTAGATGATAGGCTGGATGGCACAGAAGCTGGCTTTTCGTACGTCGCTACACACAGAGAAGCACTGTAAGGTGATGCTCCTCATTTAGGCCACCTCCAAGCTGCTATAGCAAAACTAGTCTTCACTAATGCAATTAATTATATCAAAATAATCATTTACAATTCTGAATAAAGTGATCGAACAAAATGTAGATAAGGATGTGGCATTTTCACAGGTTTAATCTACAGGTCGACTTTTTCTTGCCCTTGTGCTTCATCCCGTTCTCTATCCCTCGGCTTCCTTGGCTGAGATATATTGGTTTCTGGAAATTTAGCTTAATAAATACAGACCACTGGCAAACCCAGCTACAAGAAATTTGATAAGTGGGGGTTTTTTTTTGTAATATTTACATTCAGACTTGCATGCAATATCGTCAACTCTTGTAACCACAAAAAGATATAATTTGGTTTCTAGAAAGTAGCATATATATTGTTATTCAAAGTTTGCTACATCTGTTGATCTTTACAAAACTGCTTTTTAAAGGCTTTTAAAAATCCTTTATTTCAAAGCCCCAGATACCTCAAAGGTAAGCCACAACAAACTTTGTTATACCTGCCTATTGTTAGTACGGTTTTAAAAACACTTTCATCCACTAAAAGGAAACAAACAACCCTTTTCTTATTAAATATTGAGTAAAAATGATTGTGATCTCAGGTTAAATTCATGATTTTGTGGGGCTTTTGACCTAAGAACAGAAAATGAGGGTGTTCTAAAATGCAAGGAGAAGAAAGCCACTTCTACATTATTTTTCCCATTCACTTTAGAAAAGCCTCTACTGCTTTTAAAGAAAATTATTTGAAGGGAGTAGTAGGAATTAAAAAAAAAAAATCCAGATTTCAAAGCTGGTATATTCATAGAACCACATGAGATATTTCAGTGTTGACAGTAAACAGAAAGAATCGTCTTTAATGCTGATTTCAAAGATATCTGAAAAAATGCTTTTCTTTGAGGGAAGAATATAATTTGATAAAGCATGCTGGTAATATGAATTGTCTCCATTAATATTGTTAAAAGCAGATTGCAATAAACAACTGAAAATTAGCATCTCTCTGCTCTCTGAATTGCAGCTGAGGCTGCTGACCAAACAGGGATGCAGCCACCAAACTGTGGCTCCTAAACTTTTGCAAATTTGGATGGAACAATGGGCTGTAGGCTGCACCAGAGAAGTGTTCCTACCCAAAGAATCATTTGTCCTTCATTAGACCAATAATTCAGGTGTATTTCAAAAATGTCATTTTTAGACCTATGTGGGTTTTTTAAAAATAAAGACCATGTATAGTTTAGTGATTGAACAGAGAGTCAATACATATGATTTGTCTCTACTTACTCATGACCATGGGTTCAAACCAATAATTTTGACTTGGACAGAATATACTGAAAAAGGTCTTGTATCCAGATGCAAGGAAAACTCTTGAGGGAGGGAGATATTGTCTGCAGTGCTCTAGGTCTCCATCCTCAGCATATTCAGTTGGTCAGATATGCAATAGTTTTCTGCTCCTAGTCATAGAGGTTGTTCTATAACATTTGGCAGTCAATCAGCTGCTAGTTTTCATATCTGGGACAGCAAAAAGAGGTGGAGAAACCCCCATATTTTTGTGGCTTTACAATTTTTTTTTAAAGTATTGTGTTATGTTGCCAGCAGTGTTTACTTTCCTAATGAATGTCAGGGAACTTCCACACGGCCGCTCCTTGAGAACTTTCATGACACTACTGTGGTTTCTCAGTACTGCAGAAGCATCGTGGGCACCCCATGGTGAGAGGAATTTGTGAGGTCCTGCTTTCAGTTATGCAGTGCTTAGTTATACAATACTATAATGGTGATTAGGTGACTGCTGAGGCAGGATTTTGTGGTTATTGAGGATATTTTAATAGTAAATTACTATTGTATGAAGCTGCATTAATAAGTTTGATTTGTGCTGGTCCTGAATCGGAACTGTGTCTGGGTTTTTTTGGTATTGATCATAATAAAAAAGCTGCCAAGGGAGTGCATAGGGTTTTACTGTGTTGGTTCTGTGATATTACAGAAACTTTTAATGGAGTGATTAAAAGATATGATAATTTATTAGTAGTATATTAGATACAGCTCCACATTTGAACCATGGATAAGTATTTTTCATAGTTCCTTCTCTGTGGTGTGTCGTAATACTTTTCTTTTATTCTATATATTAGATTGGTGCATAAAGAAGAAAAACTTGGGTTTTTTTCTAAAATATGGTATGAATTTTAAATGTGGTTTTAAAAGCAAAAATATCAAGAGATGTTGTTTGAAAAAGTTGTGCTGAACTTGCAATTTATTCTTAGATTTGAAACGCCCTTAAATTGTTTTTTTTTTTTAAAATCAAATGCTCAAGTTTTTTTGCTTCAGGAGTTGTATTAGAGTAAGGGATGGGTTTCATCTAGAAAGGTGTAGAGAGACTATGATTAAAATAAATAGAAAGCATTTCTATACTGTCTACAGTTCCATTTCTTTACTCTGTGTGTTCTTTTGAGGAACTTTTCCCAGTTGAACTTTATTTATTATTAAACAGCTATTGACTTCCTTAACTGAAGTGGACATGAAAATTTTGTTTATTAGGTCCTTCTTACATTTCTTCTTAAATTTGCATACTAAATGATGCCTCAGAAAACATGTCAACATTTTCTAGTTAGGAGCAAATGATGATCAGTGGTTCTATGATAATTAGTATGGCTGACAGTCAATCAAAGTGACGGAAATAAAAAGCTCTGATCAAAAGACCTTTTCTTCTGTGCATTGTAAATTAGCATAAACATTGCTATCCCTTCATAATGCCAGTAAATCAGAAAACATTGCTTTGTCATGAAAAGAATTCTTTTACAGTTAAAGGATAATGAATTTAATCCACTGCAATATTAATATTTTTTCTGATTTCTTTAATTTAGATAATTAAAAAATAAATACCTGTTCTTGGAGTGGGACAGTTTGCATTGCTTGTTCTTAATGGCCGTGAAAGTGTGTAAGTTGGTTGAACAATTTTTTATGAACCAACCAAAGATAGTGAGATCTTAGGAGCTGAATGACTATGCCAAGAGAGAAAATAGGTTAACTTAAAAATGCTTGCCTCTTGCTTCTAGCCCCTAATCTCTGGGAAGCTGAGGGGATGGATCTTTGACAGACCCCATGGACAACAGATTTTTACCTTGTAACTATCTCTGTTTTCAGCATAGCACCTCTGACTTTGATTTATTTAACTTCACTGCCCTTAGTGGGATGACTCATGATATTTGTAAGTACTCACATGATTGAATCCCACTGTCTAACAATAGTTTGATTCTGTTAACAATAAGAAAGAAAAGGACTGAAGACAAAACCTTGTTATAAGATGGTTATAAGTTGGTATGGATTTAACTTTTAAATCTGAGGGGTTGGATCTTTTATGAACAGTCCTCATTTATAACATTTATGTCTCTAAGGATTAGAGTTAGGCCCTTAAGAGCTAAGAACATTAAGCATGGTGAAAGATTTGTTTTTCTTGACCGCTGTTAATGTGCAGTGCATCCCAGCCCATAAGTAAGGTACTGCAATACACAGACATGCACAGACATTTAAAGAATAATCCCCACTTTTGAATACCCAAGTATTTGATTATCTTTCATTACAATCTTTACCTTTATTATTACTAGTTGCTCATTACATGAGCTACCAAATATATAAATAACTTCATCTCTCTTGCTTCCAGCTTTTGTAGCCATTACATGTTGTGGTTTGTTTGGTTTTTAATAAAGTACCAGTACTCCACTCTTGGTGTTTGGTACTTGAAGGCTGACCTTAGCAGCAGTGAAGTCCTGTTATAAAATGTCAGGTGTCAGTTATGAGTGAAATTAAGTTAGGAAACAGGGCTGTGTCCTGGAAAATTGCCATTCACTAACCACATACTTGGCTGTATTTTCACGTTAGGGATGGAGCTACACAAACAACAATAATATTTGAAAACTGAATCATTTTTTTTCAGACATTATGTGGTCAGGTATGCTCAGGTTTTCCTTTAATTTCTTTGCTTCTTTTTACTTATGATGGGTTTATCGTGAATGCTTTTTCCTTGCTTGGAAACCAGTGTGTAACTGAGTAGATAATGAGCAGGTAAACTACAAAAATATGAGAAGCAAGTGTCTCTTAGCAAATATACTGTATGCTTTGAACTTTTCTTTATGCCAATGAATGTACGGGGAGTACAGATCCTGTGAGCTCTGTAGTTCTATATGTCATTGTAGTCAGTTGGCTTCATGCCTTAAAGTTGTGAAAATGGTTTACAAAGCAGAGCAGAAATCATTTTAAAATCCAAACATGATTTCAGAAGTGTAATTTACCAGCAATTAAAACCCCCCAAAATGTAAACTGAATTGCTCTTCTCTTGGGATTCCTAACACCATTTAATTTATGTTTGTTTTATCCTTTGGCATTTTATCTTCTAATAAGCCTTCAAGGGAGAATGAAGTATTAGATTTCTATTTAAAGGAAAGGACAAATAGATGCAGAGTAAGTACACTCTAATGACCAAAATTATTCAATATTTTTGGCTTCAGCAGCATGCAAATAAACATCTGTATTTACTGTGTTGGAAAGGTTTGTTTGTTTTACAAAAGCATTTGCTAGAGATTTATTTACAGGTAATATTTATTTACTGTCTCTTCTCCATTTGAGTAGATACAGATTTCCTTAGGTTATTTATTTGTGGAACACCAGCTGTGTCACTATACTTCTGAGTCAACCTTCAGTATTTCTGTATTCTTATCCTTTGAATATTTCTTTAATGGCGAAGCTGACATGAAACTTAAATCGTTCTAGATGTTCATTATCAAGTCTCCCCTGTGGGTCCCACACACTTTATTGACTTCTGGTCATCTGGTGGTGAAAAGTAAATAACCGGAATACTACCAAAACCACCACCAGAAACCAGATAAAAATGGAATTGTCGTCCTAAGATTCTCTTGCCTTTTTCTAAATTAACACATCACTTAACTTTTCCATTCTTCGATGCCAATTTTTAATTATAAAGTTAGAGAAAAATGGTTTCAGAAATGCTGTTTTTATTTTGCATGCATTTTTTTTTCACCAAGACACTTCAATGTATCTAGAAATACATTAGAAGAGCACAGCCTCAGCTTGAAAGTATTTGCAGTGTTATTAGTTTAGAACGCTTTGCACTTTGTTGTACATTCTTTATGCTTTTGTTGTTTTCAGGTCTGCTTTTTATACATCAAATTTCCAGAGATTATTCTGTCTTCTGTTATAAATTGTCTTCTATTTAGAGACATATTCTGAAGGGAAGACTTGGAAGACTGAAACAAACTCATTAAAGCCCCTAGACTGCAAATATTTGCTTGGAAGCCATCTATGAGTTACTCTGTTTTCTCCCAATAGTAGGGTGAAGCATTTCCATAAATGTTCAGTTGGGGTTTCCAGCTTGAACTCCCTTCAATACACTCCATACTGACTTGGGGCTTCATTAAGTCTAGCTGGTGGTCTAGATATGGAGAATTTCTTGGCCCCAAATATATGTCCTATGAAGGAGACTGCTGGTAGACTGGTGGTTTACGAACATATAAATATATAAACATTTAAAATGATGGTGTAAAGCTCACAGGCTATAAATTCCTTCTGCTTTTGTGACATACCACATAAGACCTTCCAGTATGGTTCCTGCACAGCCACAGGATATCCAGAGGTGTATGGGCCAGACTCTGTGTGCATCTCCTACCCAGATGGAGGAAATTAAGATTCCACCCCACCCACATTCAGGAGTTGCTCCGAGTGAGAGTAGACCTTCACTGATGTACTGTCTAAATTTGCATTTGAGTCTGAGCTCTTGCTTGGATTGTGTTCAAAATACAACCAGAATTAATTTTCTGTGCCTTTGACGAAATTTACATAAAATGGTGCCTATTTATTGGCTCATTCATTATGCTTATCCTGGAAGGGGCTCATCTGGCCACTTAGGGCCTGGAATGAGATAAAATTCTGCCCATCCAGAACAGCAGTTGGGATTTGGGTGCATTTCCCCAGGTGACTACAGGATTTCCCTGATACAGCATAACATATTTTTCTCAAAAGAGGAACAAAACTAATTGCTGAGACCTTTGTGTCCTAGGGGATGTGTCACGGATAGAGAAAAATATTCTTCACAGCCATTACCTTCTCATAGTTATTTCTTGCCAGACCCTCAAGGATAAGCTGTCAGCGCCCGTATACAACAGATTATATAAGATCATCATTTTCCACTCCATATAAGATGTTACTGTGAAAGCTATATTCTGATATTAAATAAAAATATTTTGTACTATATTAAGTCTTTCATCCAAAGACATAAAAGTGTTCTCCAGTGTTATTATTCATGTTGAACAGAAGATTAAAATGAGCCATGCAAGGGTGAGGCGATCTGTCCAAGGTTACAGGGAGTCAGCAGTTGTTATCCCAGCCTGAGACCTCTCCTGAAGTATAAGCAAAAACAGGTGTCTTGGTCATGCAGTTTAATGCAGGAAAAGCCTCATACTTGTGCAGCATTAACACAGCAGGAGGATTCAGGAGGAGCCCACATGTCAGTAGTTGGGACAGGTTACAAGATAGGGCTTAAATAAGCAGCTGTGGTGTAAATCCAGCATACATGTTCAAGTCTAATTGTTGGACAGAAGTGTAGCTAGTACTACAAGATGCAGTAACACAAGTTACTACTAGTAATATGCAGTTACTACTAGTTATACAAGATTCAGACCCAGGCAAAATTGTTTCAGTGGTCATTTGCCAAAACTTGAAGACTGGGGCTACGTAAAACTCTTTGCTAATGTAGCTACAATATTTTGTGCAATATGTAGTAAATTATTTTGATTTTGAGTGGTACTATCCTCCCTTCAAACACTCATCTGAGGTTTATACTGTATTTTCTGTACTCACCCAATATTTTAGATCACCAAACAGAAAAGAAAGACCTATTATTTTTAGTAGTTCAGTAAAAAAAAAAGACAAGAAAAATTTAACTTGGAAGTGACAAAAAATAATTGTCATACATTTTTGACAGATAACTGGTAGATAGACTGCACGTGATGTAAATAGGTTTATAATATTGTTATGATTTGAGCCTGGCCAG
>WBMZ01005648.1:0-26308 GCA_013400975.1 Atrichornis clamosus
CGCGGGCCGGAGCCGGGGGCTGAGGGGCGGCCGCCGCCTGCTCCGGCCTCTTGTCCAGGCCCCCATCTCAAGCAGGGCCACCCAGAGCCGTTTGTCCAGGACCGCGCCCACATTGGTGGCTGTTGAATATCTCCTTGGACTCTACAGCTTCTCTGAGCAGCCTGTTCCAGGGCTTGGTCACGCTCCCAGTGAAAAGATGCTTTTCCTCCAGTTCAGAGGGAACCCCCTGTGTTTCAGTTTGTGCCCCTTGTGTCTTGTTCTGTCTTCTGGGCACCAGTGCCAAGAGCCCGGCTCTGTCGTCTTGGCACCCTCCCTTCCTACACCCTGATAAAATTCCCCCTGAGACTTCTCCAGCCTCTCCCCATCAGTTCCCTCAGCTTTTCTTCATCTGCAAGGTGCTCCATGAATCATCCTAGTGGCCTTTCACTGGCCTCTCTACAGTGGAGACACAGCACTTCAGGTGTGGCCCCACCATTGCTGAGTCAAGGGTAAGGCTTACTTCCCTCAGCCTGCCAGCAACACTCTTTCTAATATTTAAGCATTTTCCTTGTTTGTGCACCTGTGAACTTGGAATAGCCCTTTCAGAACATTCAGGATCTCACCCATCAAAGCACAGCTCTGGAGATGTGGTTAATAAAGCAATTATTTTTTTGTATCTCTATATACTTCGAGAGTGGGAACTGTGATTCTGACTTGCTCCTAGTCTCTGGTAGGTGCTGTATTTTTATTAAACAGATTCCATATATCCCAAATCCTAGCTTTCCTTTTAGTTTACAAGTATATATTTATCTATCTATCTCAGTGATGGCTGCAAAGCAAGTTTTAAAAACATAGTGAAGGAGATTGATACAGAGTTGATTTTACAAGGGTTGTGGAACATGAAGAGTTATAAATGCATAATTCATTGGGGTTACCTCACATGCCTGGTTTTGGTTCTTTGAAGTATGAATTTTGTTAACAATTCCACTCCGAAACACTTTCACTTGGAAAGGCAAGAAGAAAATTGCAGACCTGGAGCTTCCTCTGACCTAGAGTGATGTCAGAGTAATTCTGGAGTGTTTTGCTGGTAGAGCTACCTGAGGCACATGAACAATTAAGAAGCACCTAATTTGTCAGCTAGTACTGCCAGGTTCTGCATCTACTCTGAATGCTCTTTTTCACCCCATAGACAGAATGAGGGCAGAATTTTAGGACCTTGACAATTGATTTGAAGCTTCAGCTTTTCTGCAGGTGGTTGGAATGGTGGCTTGGGCTGACACAGGTAAATGTGTTTGACAGGGTGGGACACAGCACGGTGTACACTCAGCATCTGGAAAGTGCTGGAGCCAAGATTACCCCACGTCCCACGTTACAGAAATAAGCATCATAGCTTATAGTTATTCAATCATATAGTTATTTAATCAATTTAATCATAGCTATTTAATCAATTTCATTTCTAAAGCTGTAAACAGAACAATTTACCAAAAAAAGGGGCGCATGTTCAATTACTGCAATTAAATGATCACTCACACAAATACAATGCACAGAGATAAAATCAGTTCAAACTCTTCCCACTAATTCTCTGCCCCTGAGCTCCAGAGTCTGTTTTCTACACGTGAAAGAAAGAGAAGGTTCATAAGAGGCCATACATCCAGTCTAACGTGAAGTCTGAAACAAGTGCTTCGTCAGGGCGGTGTAACAGTGTAAAATACGCTTCGTTTGTCAAAACTGCACTCTGGCCAGCAGAGCTTCTTGTAGTATCCCAGGACTGTGTGTGACGCCACCTTTTACCTGTGAGGTGGCTACAACCATGTCTTTATTGAGATGTTCCAGCACCAGCCTGAGGGGACACCTCCGCACGATCCTCGCTGACAGCCCTGCTGGCAGAAGCAGACCTGTTAATCTTCATCCCTGAAACGTGATCCCTCAGCACGTTTTTCCTCCTGGAAGAGGGGACCACTTCCCCTTTCACATTTCAGCCTTTCTTCCGCTCCTCTACCTGCTGTGCCAGAGGCAGGTAAAGGCCATGTCCTTCTGCCTGCTGACTGTGGCAGGTTTGCCCAGGAGCTGTGGGGCCAGGGCAGGCACAAAGCCAAACCCAGAACACGGGTCCCCGTTTGGCCCTGCCCTTACGTGCACTCTCCAGTTTGTTTTCAGCCCCTTTCTAGGTGAGGCTCAGCACGTGTGAAACATCCCATCCCTTTCTGATCCAAACACCAATCTCTGTTGAAGAAAAAGTAACATGTCCACCCTGACCTCATAGTAGAAAAACTTAATTTAAGGTCATTTGGTTCTTCTTTGCCCAAATGCCTACATTTCGTAATTGCTTAAGAAGACATACTGCCAGGAGGTGAGTTTTTCATTAGATCAGAAATTAGCTCTTACAGCTTTGTTATTAAAATATAGGCCTGGTCCTAAAAATGTCTTGAAAAACCAACCATGCCCCATGAAAATAATTGTTGACAAATTGGCTGAGTTTCAAAGCAAATGGGTCACAAGGTTTTATTTTGACCAATCATAATTTTGAGTGATGTATCTAGACATATTTTAGATAAAAGCAAAGCCACGTTTCAGTTCTGTTAGAGCAACCACAGACCCAAGTTGGTTCACCCTGCATACTTGTACTCACTTTTGAAGCCCTTCATGCACCAAAAATCCAGCCTATCATGGGGTTGTGGTTTAACCCCAAAACCAGAACACAAGGAAAAAGAGCAATGTGAGAAAGCAGACAAATAATGGCACCGTGGTGTTTGTATTAATTGTAGCCCACCAGCATTCCGTCCACCAATTTTATAAGTGTCATAATTTTATGTGTCATTGTTTTGTCATATTGTAACAATTTTGCTTTTCCCTGTAGGATCACACTTTTCCCTTTCTTCAAATCTGGTTTCAAACTGAAAGACAGTAGGTTCAGAATGGATATTAGGGAGAAATTCCTCCCTGTGAGGGTGGGGAGGCGCTGGCACAGGTTGCCCAGAGAAGCTGTGGCTGCCTCACCCCTGGAAGTGTTCCAGGCCAGGTTGGACGGGGCTTGGAGCAACCTGGGATAGTGGAAGGTGTCCCTGCCCATGATCTTTAGGGTTCCTTCCAACCCAAACCATTCTGGGATTCCGTATCTGACAATTATTCCTCAGTGGTCACAATTTTGCAAAAGGGACAAAGGCTAACAAAGGCTAACGGACATTTTGCCTGGAGCTGACCTGGCACTGCAATGGAAAAAGGAAAATTATTTTGGGGACTGTTATTTTTTCTATGGTGATGACTCCTCAAAAATATATTTACCAAAACTTCAGTGAAATGAGTTTTTAGAAACTAAAACACACCAAGCTTCTTTTTTTTCTATTTTCACTACTGGAGCCGGTTCTTTTCTCTCCACCAGAGAGCGCCAGGATCACCAGAGGTGCTGGGATGGAGAGGCTGCTGCCCAGGAGATGGAGACTTCCCTGGGATGTGCACTTCTCCCGGGCAGTGCAAACACTCATGTGCTCCTCAGGCAAATGCTTGAAGACACTCAGACCAAGTGGCTTTGGGAATGCTGGACATCAGAAGGAGGAAAGGACTTGCTATGTAGCAAAAGAGATCTTCAAGTTTTAGACTGAGAGCAGCAGCACTTCAGGGAATTTTGTGGGAAATCAACAGGCTTTGAGGAATGCCTTCCTCTAGAAGAACAGTGAAAATGCTCCTATTCAGCTGGACAGCTAAGAAAATCCAAGGACGTGCACATACAGAGACAGGGCTTCACATTCAGTGTGATGCTTTTGAGTCTGGCTCTTGAGGTGGCTGTGATGGTGCAGTCTTTTGTTTCTGACTCCTCCTAAAGCCTGTACACAGCATTAGAGGCACGGAATAGATTACAGGATCATCTCCATAAAACAAAGGTTCTATGGGATTCTCCCTCTCTTAAGGCTCGTAGTAAAGACTTTGTAAAAATTACTCGATTTCAAATCTCATTTTAGAATGTGTGAATCTCCTCCAGACTTAGAGCAAGAATTTGGTGGTTTTACAGGGTTTTTCTCCTCATGCTTTTAAAAAATGCTTTTATGTGCCCTTACATACCTCGGTCGAATTTCTCCTGAAACAAATAACCTGAATGTGAACTAACAGAGCAAAGGTTTCTTCTTGTGGCATTTGCCTGCTCAGATGATTGATGAATAAAGAAGCAGCAGCAGCAAGTATTGCACAGCTATCATTGTCACACCCGGGGAAGCCCTCAGGGTGTGCCATCTTCAAAGCCTGTTCCAAGAGGACCAAAACTTCCACCAATTGAAGATTGTAGAGGAAATATGGATGTGCCATCCTCAAAGCCTGTTCCAAGAGGACCAAAACTTCCACCAATTGAAGATTGTAGAGGAAATATCATTAAACCACCTCTTGGGAAGTTGGTTTTTTTTTCCCCTTAAATTGTTTCATAGACTTTGTAGCATATATTAATAGATGACAAGAGTAATAGATGCAGTTTCTGTCAGCCAGAAAGGCTCAGAGGTTTCAAACCCCAGGAACACCTCATTCATTGGGGAAGAAAGGAAAAAGTGGGAACCAAAAAAAGCCATATTAATCACAAATGACACCCTAAAACAGAGGCTGGTCTTTTTTCCCTCTTGTTTTTGGCAGGGCCACAGCGTGCTCTCTCCTCTATCTTACACTCTTCTGCTTTGTCATTGTACTTTCTCTGACCTCTTCTTCTGGCTCGTTGCCCTTTGTTCCTTCAGCCACCTGCCTGCAGAGCCTCTGCAGCATGGTCTCCTCCTTCCAGCAGAAGCATCCCTGGATGTCAGCAATCCCAGCAGGTCTTACTGCCTCGTTTTTAACACCAGTGGACTTCACCGGAGAGGTGCACGTGGCTGAATGGGAGCCTAAGCCCTCAGTGATCAGCTTAAGCTGATGACTACAACCAGGGCTCCATGGCATAGAAGAGCTGTGTCCATCCCAGATCCTGGACTGACAAGGCATTAATAAATTTTTACGGGTTTATCAAAACTGCGGAGGCAATTTAAAGCAAATTCTTTGTCAGCAGAAACTGATTTTCAATGTTCTCTTTCAACACATGCAAAATGAAAGGGAAATAAAAGTTGCATAAGTTGCTTCCTTGCAGCCAACACCTTGAAAATGTTTATTGCCAGAGTAATTCAAGACTGGAAACAGAAATATTATCCATGTTGGTCTAACAGTAAGGATGCCCCTGTTGTTGTTTGTGCATTGAGTGACAGCTGGAAATACTCTATGAATGTAAAAGTAAACATTACTGGACTTGGTTGCAGACCAACTGTCTTAGAAGGGGACAGCTGGAATTAGAACAAAAAGGAGCTCCCAAACAGGTGCAATGCTCATGGCATTATCCATAACTTTTTATCATTTTGATTTGCTTCCTGAGTTTTATGTCCAACACAGGTATGGGCTCTGGAGCATTTTGTGTGAGCCATTCAAGCAGAGGTCAGTCTGTGCTGAAACAGTAATGGAGAGAGGACATGTGTCAGTATCACTGCATGCACCAGGGGCTGGAGGAGCTCCTACCTGAAAGGAGAAAGAGAGAGCCAAATCTTTGGGGATTTAAGACTCTGAATGGGTTAGAGAGCAGCTCTCCACCCTCTCTTTGCCTCTTCCACAGCTCACCTAACCTGTGAGGTGCAGGGATACCCCAGAGAGGGATGGGCCAGGAACCTTTTGTCCCTGTTTTCAAAGAGAGGCCCAGATCCTCCCGAGCTTGGAGTGCCCTTTCCACCCCTGATCCGACCATTTGGCAGAGCTGGCACTTCAGCTCTGCCCTGTTTCACCTGGCCTGTGACCCCACTCCCTCTGAGAAGACAGTGCCCATGCACACGGTGACAACCTCTGGGCTAAAAGGTGCAGGTACCTGCTCAGCACATCCTCTGCTGCAAATCTTACCCTTCCCACCGACACCATTCCTTGACACCCAGTCAGTGATTTGTAGGAACCTTGTGGGAGATTAACTCTTGTCTCCTCTGTTAAATATGGGTGAAAATGGCCAATGGGTCCAACCAAACTGCACAAGGTGGAAATGGCCAAGGACAGCGAATGTGGAGTCCAAGAAGTTGAGAAAACTGGCCTAGGCATTCTCAAAGATAGGTCACATCTAGTTTGAAGCGAGGAACTGAGTAAAACCCGTTCCCAAAAGAAAAAAGCATCATTTTCTGCATCATGGGAATCCACACACTACATTCCCACACAGGGTGTTTTGAAGAGGGAAATACCCACAGCAAAACTGCTTTGGATGAGAGCACTGCAAAACACCATCAACATTTCAAACATGTGGTTCAGTCCAGGTTTAGATGGAGACACCTCCTTCCACAAACTCCCCTGTCAACCACTGACTGCACAGGAAGCAGAATTTGGGCAGAATTTGGTGTTCTTGCATTTTCCAGTAAAAGGTTCAGTGGGGCATTGACTAAAACAAACCAAAGGTGCTCTTTTACAAACACACTTCCCATCCCACAGACACAATGGTAGGTACAGGAACACCTCACTCTGCCGAGAGACTCCAGTAGAAGACACAGTGATTCAAAAGAAACAAAGTGTAAGTTTATTGGACGCCAACATTTCTTAGTCAAGATCTAAGTAAAGAAAACACACAGTAGAAAAAGTTGTACAAAGCAGCAATGGATTTACATTACATTAAAGAAAAGGTTGCCTTAAGCTATTAAGTCTCAGTCCTAAAAAAAGTAAAAACCCATCCTGGTGTATTGAACAGACATAGAATGTATAAGGTATATAGGATTATAAACCCAGAATTGCTTGTCTTACCTCTATAATCCTTTAAAATGACAAGTGATTTTGTGTAACTAACTGGAAAACTCTCTAGCAAATACATTGGATAATTCCAATTGCTAGTAGGAAACTATTCCCCTGTACCCCAACACTAAAAGTGATCCCATTTTCCTGCTTTTTAAAAAGGGACACTGTCAAGAATAAGCCTTAAAAGATGTCCTTTATGTGTATCTTGCATGTTACACTGGAAAAGAGAGTTTGTTCTGGTTTTATGTACATATTTGAGTTAAAGATGCTGCTGCAATAGTGGGAAGCTTGTGTTTTAAAAGGTAGTATGTATCACTGAGAAACTGGAAAGGGAGAAGAAAGAGGGAGTCCTTTATTCTGGAATAGTGAGAGAAAAAGCAACATGAAAAATCAGCTGAACCCACAGAATTCAGATGCATTTTTCAGATATCCTTGCAACAACTGAGGATGCCCACAATAGCATTTCCATACTCAAGCAACTCAAGTGCTATGACTCAATTTGGTTTTAAATTCTTCAATATGATTAATATCAAGTATTTCTAATCCAGATAAGTTAATTTTCTGTATCCAACCTTTCTCTTGATAGTGTCCCTTTTTGTACAGCAGTTACAGTACAGTTTTTCACAAGTCATTTTAAATAAACAAGAATCAGTAACATTAAAAATACTATCAGGCTGTGTTCAGCAACAACAGAAAAAAGATTTTAACACTGATTCAATAACAACAACACTAAAAAAACCCCAAACAAAACAAAAACAAGAACAAAAAAACCAATGAGAAACAACCCCCTAAGCTTGTTTTGATTTTTATCTAAATCTTCTGGTAGGAAAATGTAAACAATTTTATTGAACAGTATAGGCACATGCCAGATTACAGGCTCATGCCAGATATTTGCACCCTCAGTCAGAGCCAAGAAATTAGGCGTAGTCTGTCCTTGTCCCATGGGAGGAACTGGTTTTAACACTGGAAGCTTGGAACAGAAACAGAGTCCATGTAGAACTTTGGACCAAAGCCGCATGTCCTACTTGGGGGAAAACAACATCAGGCAAAAAAACCTCCTGCATGTTCCTGCCTGAGCAGGAAATGCAGGACAAGCCTCCTACAGCTGTTTGGGGTGACAGATGAGGGAACATCTCCTTTTTGGAACACCCCAGACAAACTCTGGCGTGGCCCACGTCACCAGGTTGTCTCCCCGATCACCTGTCACACGGTGTTTCACTCCCCCCTTACCAAAAAAACCCCAAACCAGAGACAGTCTCGTTACTGGTTCATGTATTTTGCTGCCAATGCTCACTTTCAAGGTTGTCATGGTCCCAATTCAGCAAAGAACTTAAGCACATTTAAAAAAAATTAAGACTGATCTTAATGGACTTAAGATAGGCTTAGAGGCTTTACCAACACAGTGCCTGAAAGGAAAAAAGTCCCAAACCAAAATACATTTCATGGCTCAACCCTGCTCCTCTTAAATGTAACACAAGTTTCCACTCCACTGAAGCAGGAGAGTTCTCTGAGATTTATCTGACAGATTATAAAAATAGCAAAAAAGGAGAGAATTATAGATTCTAATCTATATATTAAAACATCTGCACATTCCTGTCACAAATTTTAGAAAAAAAAGCAGAACACTTTTTATATTTAACAAGACCTCTAACTTTGTGTCACCTCAGTACACAGCTATAAAATTAAACAAAAATAGGATGAAGACAGGCTTTTGTATCAATAAATTTGCCTTTTATTTTGGCTATGGCCAAACTAGACACTCTTGAAAAGACCTTTATTTATAAACAAGCAACTAACATTTTTTTTTCCATAATTTAAATTTTAAGACATATATTAAAGTTATATAAGTGGAAGCATATTTATTCTGTATCCTCCAAAATAAACACTTCTATCAAGGGCTTTTAAAGATGCTGTATAAAAGCTAATAGAAAACCAGAACTGCTATATAAACATCTCATATTTAAATTTTAGAGATCCTGAATTCCTTTACTAAACAACAGGAACCAAAATTAAAAAAAAAAAAACCACACAGAACACACTCAAAGTTAAAAACAAAACTTTAAAAACCCCCCAAAACCCAAAGCATCTGAAGAACAACTTAGGTGGCTACTTAGACCAAAAATATTTTTTGGATTTTTTTGTAATACCTAGTACACTAGGAAAAAGGTCAGGGTTTCTTGAAAGATGTTGCACAAGCTCTTGATTTCAATGTGTAGAATTTATCATCGTATCCCAGAGCAGAATCCCAGTTGGAAGTGAGATGGCTACAACCCAGCTGAGCTAGCTGCCACCTTCCTTCAGAAAGAACACTGAATTTTAAAAGGCTACAGCTCAACTTTCAAGCTGTTGTGCAGAGGAATCACTGGGGAAAACTTAGGAACCGTTCTACAAAAACACGTTCATATTCTGTACACAGAGATTTCTTAAACATATATAAAGGATACTTAGCAAGGCTTTATGTTTTTCTGATTTTTTTAAACCAGGTTAAGTGCAAAAACCATTTTATTCTGGAATTGTTTCTGGTCAGAAACAAATTTATAGTTTTATGACGTGGAATAAAAAAGTCAGTAACTGGAAATGTCACTATTAAGCAAGTACCTTGTTTTAACTGCAATGCCACTGAAAGAGTTTAACGGATATTCAAGCAAATTAGCGTAATCATACTCAGCCACAATTTGCCTGAAAGAGGACAAAAAAGAACAACATGTAACTTTTAGAAATGTTTAGTAACAATTTTAGATTTTAGTCAAAAATGAAGCAGAAGAGGCTTGAAACTAACATTGTAATTTTTTGGTAGCTGAAAAAGAAGTCAGGGGTCCATCCTGAGCTAATTCTTTCAAACTTAACTTACAGGAAAAATAATTAAAATTCTGTTGGAAAAAAATGGTGGCACACTTGGCTTTCACTGAGAAAAATCTCCTCTGGTGTGTGCCAAAAGTGCCCATCCTCAGATTCTTAGGAGTTGCACTTGTGCTTGGTTTTGCTGAATCTTAGTGTCAGCTTGCAATTCTTCTACCTTTTGAGTTTGGGATACTGAAAAAACCAGTTACATACATGGTTACACACAGAATTAAAGTCTCACTCCTGCTCGCCCTGAAATTGGTGACCAAACCTGTGCTGGTTTCAGTGAACACAGACTGGGCTCTGACTCAGCAGTGTGGAATTACGTCCCCCTCTCCCAACCCTGCAGGGAAAAGTTGGTCAGGATCATAAACACTGTTTGCATCATTGACGTTCACTCTAATCCATCACCTCTCCATTAAGTGTAAATTCCAGCAGAAGAATTTCTCACTGTTGGTTCACCTCCTACTTCTGGGTAAATATTTCTTTCACTTACAGAAAAAGTTGGACCCTTGCTACAGCTCCTGGTAAATATGTATGATCCTACTTACGCTAAATGCTCCCGTTGTGATTTGAGGTAAATTAATGGAACTACACGGAATATCTGCAGCCCATTATTACCACAATTTTCAACAAATTGGAAAACTGCAACACAGTATCACATAGGATAGAAAGCGGCAGAAAGAACTACTCTATGCATTGTAGTCATAAAATGCAGTGATTGTAGTGTGATTTTCTCCTCTGCTTTGAGCTGGATATGTACGCTTAATACAAATTTCACATACTTCTTCATTTATACAGGTGTCTATATAAATATTTACATTTTTAGGTTTTGTTAAAACATATCTTTGTACTCATGGCTGAGCTTATTACTGTGTTTAGAAACACAACTCATCTTCAGTCCCTCAACGAGCTCTCTCATTGATTTAATAGTTATACATTCCTTTGTAGTCAGAATTACAAACAGTTGTACAAATAGTGGAAAGAGAATTATGAAACTTGTCTGACATCCATTCAACCTCAGTTCATGTTATAAACAGTACCAATTGCAGTGTGATGGCTGTTATACAATGACTTCAGCTACCCAAGTATCCATAGGAAATTAGTCTTTGGGAAATTATATAAAGCAAAGTACCCCCCTCTCAATTTTCCTTAGAAAGTTATAATTAAATGGCTGAAAGCAGGCTTGCTGCTACTTCTTATATAAAATCTTAGTAATAATATTGCTGACTTTAGATTCTATTTTAATTTGCACAAGTTCCATACAACAACAAAACAATTCTATGTTCCCTTAAAATAGCAAACATTCGTATCCAATAACATCAGGATTACTCAAACTTGAGGTTTATTTGTTATTGCTAAAGGTTTCTAAGACCTAAGTCAATACAGCAAGACACTCCATCCACTTCCTCCTAACTGCCAGTGCATGGCAACCATTTATATGGAGCTTGTGTGTTGGTTTCTTTTTTAAAAACAAATGAAGTTGGTTACAGTATTTCACTACTATAAGCTGATAGTTAGAATCCAAATTGTTTCTCTTTCATTTAATATATAACTTTATATATAATACACACGCACACACCAACATCACAGGATGAAGATCCATGCATACAATCCAGATGCAATTGTATTTCAGTGTTACATGAAATAAAATTTATTGTTACTATTAGATCCCAGACCACAGTATTTTAAATTACTCTGCTTTCTACCTACTAACCAAGTTAGTTTTCCCTAATCTCCAAATCCAAGCAGCATCACAAATTCCAGATTTTTCACCATCATCATTTTGCTCCTCTTAAATTTGTAATCCACGTGGCAGAACTCTGAGATCCCGAACACAGCCCCTCCAAAACAGCTCTGCAGGGTTCCTGTTAAAGCTAATTGTGTGTCTGTTCATGGCTCCAGAGACTGAAAGCTGTCTTGAAAGTCCTGTGGCAGAGTTTGCACATGTACTGTCTTTTGAACGTGATTGCGGAGAGCGGCGGCGCGTGGTAGAAGAGCGTGTCTGACTCCTGCGGCACGAACAGCTTGTCAGTAGTGCTGGAGCTCTCCGGCAGGCCCGTGGGACTGTCGGGCTCCAAGGGCTGGATCTTGGGGAGTGGCGGGGGTGGAGGTAGGGGTGGGGGTGACGGGGAGTTAGCTGGTGGACATATCTCAGGCTCTTTATTTGTGGACTCCTCCGCAGCCTGGGACATGTGAGACTGGAAGTGACTCCACAGCCGGAAATTCGTTCGGAAGGCCTTGTTGCACACGTGGCAAATGAACGGCTTCACGGAGCACAGCAGCTCCTGGTGACGCTCCAGCTGTTTCCGTAAGGTGAAAATCTTCCCGCACTTTTCACAGGGCCACAAACTGGGATCTTTCTTGGAGACTACTTCCTTAGGTTCCCTGCTCGTTTCGGTGACCTCGTCCTCTAGGTCATCTGTAGGCTCTTCTTTGATCTGGATTTTAAACTGTTTGGAAACGCTTAAGTCTTCAGGCAGGCATGAGGAATCCTCAGAATCAAAATTGATTTGTTCTGACGAATCACTGAATACACCGTCCTCCTTTGCAGCAACAAAATTGTTCATTTTACTGGATTCTGACTGCGGGGGCAATCGTGATGAACTTGTTATTTCTCCATTGTGATCCATGAGAGGTAAAGAAAAGTTCTCTGACGGAGCCATTGTGTTTTGATTGTGAACTTCAACCTGATGACGCCAGATGCTGAAGGACGATTTGAAGGTACGCATACACTCAAGACAAGTAAGCTTCTTGTACTCACACTTGCTTTCATGCTCGTGCTTCAGCTCTGGAGAAGAAAACCTAAGGCTGCAGTAAGGACAGACGGTAGCGTTTCTACAGAGTCGCTCATGATTTCCCTGTTCTATAAGTGAGGAGAGCTTGGCATTGCAGAGACGGCACTGATAAACCTCTTTGCTTTCCACGGGGCTTTCAATATGAATGTGATCTTTCTGCTTAGGAGCCTTATTCCCTCCAATGGGTTTCTCCCCTGGGTGCATTTTTATGTGCTGTTTAAATTGGGAGAGGAAACGATAGGCTTTCCCACAGTAGGTACAAATATAGGCTCCTTTGGTTCTCGACCTTAAATTCCTTTTGATGACTTGTTGTGCTTGTGAAGCAGACTGGCCCTGGAAGCTCTGCTTGCCACGTCTTAGTTTCACGATCAGAGCTTTTTTAATTTCTCTCTCCCTCACTATATCGATCAGTTTTCTTTGGAATTTTTCATCCAAAAGGGCATGTGAACTGGAAGCTGGTGAGGGATTCTTCACAATTCCATGTTGTGTCTGGCAGTGTGTCCACACTTTGAAATTGGTGTGAAATCTCTTGTGGCATATGTCACAAGCATAGGGCTTCTCTGGATTATGATACATGTTAACATGACGATGTAGACCTGCTGTTGATCTGAAAATTTTAAGGCAGTGTTTACATTTAAATTTTTTATTTGGTCTTGCTTCTTCCATCTCGCTGTATTCATCTTTACTGGCATCAGAATCAGGAAAATCAGCATCGAGGTGCGTAGGGCTTGAGCCTTCCTCAAAGTTCTCTTCTGACCGAGGGGAACCCTGCTCATCCGCCTTCAGTTTCTTAAATGGCAGCCTTCTGTCATCCTGAAACCTCCTTTTTGCTGGAATTCTGCCTGGCTCCTTATGATCATCCTCAGTTTTAAAAGCAAAGTCTTTATTTGTCGATGCTGAAGCATCACCCACTGTAACTCTTATGATTTCGGCAGGGTCCGAAAGGGGACTGCTGGGTTCGGTTTTGATCCGCACCTCCGCGAGAGGGGAAGCAACCTCCCGATCCGTTGACTGAGAGGCACTGAAAGACCTAAGGCGATGGGGGTGTATTACCTGCGGTTTTTCATCCAAGGCCGACTTCTCCAAAGACTCTTTCAGGGATGACTTTTGAGATACAACATTAAATGTCTTCTGGGAATCGTTAGTTCCGGGTGAGGAGGACGATGATACCTGTGCAGGTTTTAGGTCAACAGAAGGTGAGTAAATAGGAACCTGGCTGTCCATGGACAGTGACCTTCGAAGAAGACTTTTTACAAGGGGCCCACTTCTGTCAATACTTTGGTTTTCTGGGCCAGACCCACTAGATGGGATTACCAGCCCTAACTTTGAGTAGTACAGCAAATTCCTGTCTTCTCGTTGACCGTTTCCTTTTCCTGCCTCTCTCAACAAAAATGTGGACTCTGAAGCCCCACGCAGAGACAGGACTGGTGGACGTGGTCTTTTCAATGACATCTCTGCAGCTTTTCCTCTTAAAAGTTGACCACTGCTTCCTGGCTCATCACCTGCCATTTCTTTCTCTGCTAAAGGCAACTGAGGCAGTACCATGTTCCTTTTCACTAACCCACCTCTGCTCTGATCCTCCACACTTCCAGAAGCTTCATGAACCTTTGTATAGCTCATAGGGCCTTCTTTCAGCCACCTCCTTTCAGTCAGTGATAAGTTGTGAAGGGTTTCAGTTGGTTTTGTTACTTGTGGTCTGCTGCTAGTTTTGACAGACACAGAGGGTGAAGGTTTAGGAGTATGGCTTAAGTCATGTTGCGTTTGATTTATACTTTTTGCTTGTGCTTCAATTCTGTTCTGACAGACGATGACACTTCTCTTCTGAGAACTACTTTCATCTTCATCTTGATAGAGTATTTTTTTAATAGGACAAGCAGGAAAAGGAGCTTGAGGACTCTTGGAAACAATGTTTGTAAGAAAGGATATTCCAAGACTGTAGCCCAGTTCTTGCACAGCTGCGAGACTGCCTTTCTCAATGAACAAGGATGAAGAGTAAATGTAGTTCAACACATTATCAAAAGCATCTGGCTCACAAAAGTCGAGCTGAAACACTGACTGAGACTCATTCTCCTTATTTGTGAACAGAGACTGAAAGTATTCACTGCTGGCAGCCAGAACGTTCTTATGAGCTCGAAATTTCTGATCTCCTACTATGAGCACAACGTCACACAGCTGTCCCTTGAGGCGCTCCTCGTTCAGGGTGCTTAGGAGGGAAATGGCGTGTGCTGGATTTATGTAATGCAAGAGCCCCTCCATGATTCTGATGTTCCTGAAAAACAACAACAACAAAGCTGTAGGTTGCCTTATGTGAGACAAAGTAAACACACCTCCTGTACTTCGTAAACTGGCTAAACCAACATCAATGATTAAGAAAAGAGGTTGTGTGGAGGAAAGGTATGGGAATGAAAACATCACTGTTAGTTCCAAAAGATGCACAGGCGTGGCAAGAACCAGATCATCTGCCCACTTTCAAATATCCTTTTAGTTGCTGATCTTACACCAAGAATATTACACCCGAGTAACTGGGAGATGGATGGATGGACAGATGGATGGGCTGTGTTCTCCTCCTGTAATACTCTTCTCCACTGGAAAGAACAGTTCAATCACTTCACTCTTGATCATCTCTTTCTCTGCTTCAGCTTTATGAAGATCTATCTTGACAATTGCATTGATAAACTCTTGGGTCAGATATCTAAAGCTTAGTTATACCAACTCACCTTTCTGAGGCTAAGCAACCCTGGCAGTCTCCTGCAGACTAGACAAATTAAAGGGGTTTTGTTGTCTCTTTTAATAGGATCATGGAAAGGGCATTAATACTGGGAAGGGAGAACGAAACAGGATTATTGTCTGTAATCTAAATTCATCATGTTTACTTATGCTTAATAAGTGCTGTTAATATCTACTTCTATCAAACAGGTGTCACTTAAAACCATACTGGCAGGATCTGTTTCTGGGAAATGTCACAATTTTCACTGAGGTGTCCCTGCATTGCTTTGCTCTATCCCTGCACTGCTTTGCTCAACCTGAAAGGCAATTAGAGAACTGAAGTCCCCATTTTATTCATTAGCAGAAGAGCACTTTATGCCCACAACCCATATATTTGAGGAACAGTTACCCTTGGATTCATCCAAGAGTACAATAAGAACAAATTAAGCTGCAGTGCAGAAATCTCCATGATCCATATGCTTCAAAACACAGCCCACTCCATACTGCAGGATGTCTCGATAGCTCAACACACTGCTCCTGATTAGAGCTTAGCACAAGAAGATAATCAGGTTTTAAGTTAGTTTAAACAAAGAACTTCTGTGGCAGGAGTTGAAGTTTATGTATCTGTGCACAAGAACACAGAGAAATCAGCAATATTCAATTTTCTTGTTTTTTTCATGGACACTCTTTACACTACCTTCCTCCATGGTGGCAGTAAAACAAGTCAATGATGTGTCTGTTAAAAGCAATCATCTTCTTTTCACAGCTGGTTTGGGAAACTACTTTTTAGTTTCATTTGTACATGATGTATGCTACTACAACAGAAAGGTTTCGCTGTTCATCAGCTTACAAGCAAAACTGTAAAGTTTATCAAAATAAACAATACTAAGGAACTATAACCCCATGATTAATAAATGAGAAGAGTAAATCTTACAACTAATGGACATAAATAAGTGATCAAAGTCTAACCTGGTATTACTGAAATTACTTAAGAAGTGCTGCATACAGTGTCTCAGAGCACTGATCACATCAAGGACTGAGCTACCACTTCTACATCCGAAAATACCAATGAGTTAATAGTGTCATGGCAATAGCAAAAGCAGAATGCTGTTTCCTCACCAGATCAGTCTTTACTGAGTATTTCAGTATCTTGCAGTGTCATTTCATAAACTCTAATTTATCCTTAATCCACCTTAGATAGTTATAATACATAATCTCCCCACACCTCCATCTAAAAAAAGCAGTGCAGTCAATCTTAATTTGAGAAATCAATCTGTTTGGTTTGCTTTCTATGTTCTGCTTAAACATACTGGGAGGATGGAGGTGGGGGTGTGAGGATGGTGGTTCACTATCCCCCTCCTTTGTGGATGCAATTTAAAGTGGCAGAGTCTGACTGGCCCTAATCTAGTTTCATGATCTGAGCACCCATTAATATTTACAATGTTATTAGAACAAGCGTTCCAGGAAGGCATCTTCCCTTTAACTTCATCTGGAAGAAAGTGAGTTTGCAAATTCAAGTGATTGATCTGGGATGAAAGTTGCAGAAGGCACATGGAGGTAACAGATCAACAGTGAGTTTAGGAAACTTGAACTGTGGTGCAGACACCCAATAGGTGGTGCTGCATGACCCATGCTTCAAGGACACAGTGGAAATGGAGTGTATTAGTCAAATGTTATGAAATATTTTCAAATCTTTAATTTTAATCTGCTTTCCCCATGCCTTGTGTTTTTAATACTTGCAGAACACCTAACAGTAATGACTATGTCCCTCTGTCCAGCCTAACACAGCAGTGCAGTGTAACCAGTAGAGACTGGTCTAAAATTTGCACGTCTAAAGCAGAATCCAATAGTCACCCATTGTTCTGGCCACATTCTCCTGTTTTATTCCTACAACACCTTCAATTAATAACATTAAGCACGACAGAGACAAGCGTCCTGCCCTTTCATGCTCAGAGCACAGCCTCTTCTGAACAGCGAAGGAGGTTTTGCTGCAATGTAACTCTGTCACTTTAACAGTAACCAAGGCTGCAACATACACAAATGGCAAAGGACCAGATTAATCCTCCAAAGGCAGCTTTAATCCTGGTATTTCCTAATTCAAGTGCTTGACTTGCATCTTAACAGCCTTTAGACACAACAGGCAAAAATTACACAAACAATACCAAGAAACACACCAGAACTGTTTGGCAGAACCATTTAAAGACATTTACCCAGATCATCTGAAAGCCTGAAATACTTAGATGTACAAAATTAAAAAAAAAACAACTAACCCAAAAAACACCTGAGTCAATGTACAATGTGTTAAAATTTAACTACATCAACACTTTTCAGCAACAAAGTTGATCCAAGTCATTCCTACTCTCTTGTGTTCATCTTACCTGCACACTGCAGGTCACTCCTCCTTCAGCTACACCAGTACAAATATTTGCAGGCCTGTATGACATAGCAGAACAGACAATAAATAAAACCCCAAAACTATTTCTTTTCAAGTGCTGGTCAATTTTTATATTAAACCACAACGTCAGAAATTATTGCATTGGCATAACTGAAGGGGCAGCAGTAGGAACAGCCATGGGAAGACAAGAACCCTCCAAGAGTGTCCCCAAAGCCAGTGCATGGCTGACTGTGCTTAGTCCCACACAAAAGCTTGCCAGGCACAGTGTGTAGACACAGAACTCTGTCAGTCTCCTCTAATACCAGATTTGGTTCCAGGTGTTTGAGGACTCTTACTTCTCATCTGAAGATTATTTTGTGATTAGCTACCTAAGCTCTTTCCTCCAGATAATCTGCTTCTGTTCTCTCCAACCATTTTTTTCCAGCCACCTCCATTACTGAATGGAACCAAAGCTCTTTCTTCTTTTCTTCCATGATGTTCAGGTGACACCATGGAAACAGTAGGAGCACATCAGAAAACCTCCCATTGTCTGTATGCAGGTGCCACGTGGCACAGCAGCTGCTGGTCCTCAGGAGGAACAGTGACATTTAGACTCCAGACCCAGGAAGGGCAAGTGCAGCAGGAGCACGGGCAGCCTTCCTTCGGGAGGCCAAGAAGAGATGCTGGCGCCAGTCTTCACTGAATGACAGAATGGGTCAGGCTGGAAGGGACCACAGCTGGTCATCTGGTCCAACCTCCCTGCTCCAGCACGGCCATCCCAGAGCACAGGGCACAGGAGTGTGTCCAGTCGGTTCTGGAATACCTCCAGTGAGGGAGACTCCACAGCCTCTCTGGACAATCTGGTCAGTGCTCAGTCACTGCGCAGGAAAGAAGTTCTCCCTCATGTTCAGGTGGAACTTCCTGGGCA
Source organism: Atrichornis clamosus (assembly GCA_013400975.1). Classification (NCBI taxonomy): domain Eukaryota; kingdom Metazoa; phylum Chordata; class Aves; order Passeriformes; family Menuridae; genus Atrichornis; species Atrichornis clamosus. The sequence goes on from WBMZ01005648.1 coordinate 18,377, forward strand.
TCAGTTTGTGCCCGTCACCTCTTGTCCTGTTGCATGGCACCACCAAGCAGAGCCTGGTCCATGCTCTTACAGGCCCCTTTAGATATTTATAAACATTGACCAGGTCCCCTCTCAGTCATCTCTTCTCCAGGCTGAAAAGGCCCAGCTCTCTCAGCCTTTCCTTGTAAAAGAGATGCCCCAGTCCTCTAATTCCCTCCTTCAACAGCCCTCTACTGATCTCAGCAAACTGTATTTCCAAAGCCTAAGTACCATATTTGGTACAAGACTGTTTTTATTTTATATTTTGAACAAGGATAGAAAAAGACACCTCTCCTATTTCAAGATCACTTTCTGCAAAACAAAAGGAAGAAATCTCAGGAAAGCTCTTCACAAGGAAATGGTGAAAAAGCTTAATCTTTGGTCCAACAGCTTCTTGACCTTCAACAGAGACATCCCTCTGAAGTGGTAGTTCTGCTTCCTTTCCTCTGTTCCTTACTCTCCCATCTCCTCCTCCCAGCCCTGTGGTACCCTCCCCTTCCTTTCACCAGCTCCGCTGCTCATTTGATCTCCCAGTGAGTTAATTCAGCTCCCTAAAATTAAACAGGGAACAAACAAACAAAAGAAATCATTCCAGCTTTTTAGATCTGTTTGCTATTTCCTAGGATAGGAGCTTAATCAGTTCACTGGGAGGTCAGATGAGCATCAGAGTTGCAGCAAGAAAAGCCTTGAAACGGCCCGTTCTGTGCCAGGAAGTTGTTCCATCAGCTTTCTCCATCTGAAATTCCACCTTTAGAAACAATGGAGTCACCGACTTTACAGCTGACACTTTACAGATAGAATCAGGCAGATATTTATGTGTGATTTCAGTGTCACAGCTACACCTACAAATACATGAGCAACTAAGAGAAGATGCTGATGTTGCCTTCTGACTTCCATTATAAGGACATTGCTGTCAGTTAAAGCTCCATTAACAGCGTGGGAAACTCTTAATGAGAGGCAATATTGCAGCAGGGAGGTGCCAGGGCTGTGAGAGAATGCAGCTGGAAGCAGAAAATGCAAACACAGAGAGGAGGCAGACACTGAACAGGGGTTTTAACAGGGAAAACACACAAGAAGCGTGGCAGGGACAAACCCACTAAAGAAAGCAAAGAAGCATGGATTATAAGACAGTCAAGAAATACCAGTGACTTCCCGGGGCATCCCCAGGAAAATGCAGGAATGTTGCGCTCAGTTGAGTGCCTTGCAGAGGGTCTGATGGCCCTGACAATTCTGGTTCTGGTTCAAACAAAAGGACAGAAAAAAGTCCCATTATTTGTCACAAGTCCAGATGAAAATGGAACCTACGCTGCTTAAACTTCTACTCAAGGATTCTATGCTGGATTTTATGATTTGAGTTTGACAACAAGGTTATAAAATGTCTCTTCTCCCATCAACAGCCTTTGCAACACAGATACTCTCCCACAGTACATATAGATTTATACATCCCCCTACATGCCCCCAAAAGCTGCAAACCTGCACAGAAAGGTTGTTTGTACTTCTATAATCTTTTTCTATGTAGATTACTAAAGTAATCTCTTGTGGCAAGTTCGGGGATTCTGTCTTCCTGGATTTAATGAAATGTGATTTCACTGCTATTGCTGTTTTCCACTGCAGACAATACTGTGAACTTTCTCTATGAAGACAAATGTTTTTAATTTCCAATAGGTCACCAGCACGGCGTATGAAGCCAGGCACAAAATCAGATAAATTACATGCTTGCAGTGTGTGAAATTGGGGGACTAATTTCCACCTATTTATCCTCCACACATACAGAGGCAGAAACTCAGGGAGAGGAAAAGCAGAAATTCTATAATCATAGAATCACAAAACTGCTTGAGTTGGAAGGGACCTTAAGGATCCTCCAGTTCCAAACCCCTGCCATGGGCAGGGACACCTACTTAGACCAGGCTCAGAGTCCCATCCAACCCGGCCTATAACACCTGAGGGATGGGGCATCCACAGCTTGGGGCAACTTGTGCCAGTGTCTCACCATCCTCACAGTAGAGAATTTTTTTCTAATATTGCACCTAAACTTCCTCTCAGTTTGAATACTCTGCAGTCTCTCTGTTTTGCCCTACCCTACAGACAAATAATTAGCAGTTACCCTGATGCAGACATGAAATTCACTTAGAAATCAGAGGCTAATTTTCACATTCAGATCATACCCTTACTTTCACATTCTGACACTTAAAATAGCTCCTCCTGACTTGCTCCTCCTGACTTGCAGCAAACAACAGAATGTCAGAGTACAAAGGTCCTCTTGTCATTCTAGTTCTTGTGTACAAACCAGCAGCAGCTAAGGGTGCAATTTCATCTTACACAGTCCAGTCTAACGAGGGATTGCTCCTCCCCTCTGAGGAAGGACTGGCTTGTGTCAGAGCAGTAAACGGATCCAGCTGACCATGGGATTGCACAGCTACAGGATGTAAGGGAGAAGGCAGGAAAACGTCCCGGCTGTGAGCTCTCCTAGTTCTTCCTGAAACATCTAACGGAGATTAAATCACATCAAACATGATTTGATAAAATATTTGTACTGGCCTCAATGTCTCGACTCAAAGGTGTGCAACTCATCCTTCAAATTGCTGTAAACGAAATAAAAATACTAAAAACTTTTAAAATACCTTTCCCTAAGGAGTTCTTCAGCACTCATTCCCTTGACCTTTGTATTGTTGCCATTAAACTCTCTGATGGGACAAGTCCAAAAGGCTTCGCAAACATCTAATTTAAACACCTACAGAAATTTCATCCCTAGATATATTTATGTGTCTTTGGTAAGAGATGCATGAAATCCAAAGAATTTGAAGAATTTGAAGAAGGGAGAGGTTGAATGTGCACATTTGTACTCTTTCTACAGGCTGACCATATTATTGGTAATGCTGAGATAGCAAATGGAATAATACAGTCATCTGCTTTACTAGATGAGACACTTTTTTTTTGCTTAACTGGCCCAATTCACAATTAAAACTTGTCTACATACTGCTTTTCGTTTTGCTGGTGTAGTCAAAATGACAAACCCTAATTGTGGTCATATTTCTATTGCTATAATGGTGCTTTTTACAGGCACAGTACATTTTGGATAGGAAGAGAAACCACTCATACCCAAGTAAGGTACTTTTCAATCAACAGAATAGTGTTTACACCAAGGTTTCTTTAAGAAAATGAGACATGAGGGGGGAAAGGTCATACATTTAATCTGAAAAATGCAGAACTAATATAAAAGCTGAGCCTAACAAATTGCCAAGTGAGAAAGTTATGATTCAGGGAATGCAAGTGTCTTCCTCCCACTGAAGGGATCCAAAGAAAACGTCGTTCAGCCATCATCTCCATTCAGCCACCATTGATTATGGCCAAGACACTGGGAAGATGATACACGATACTGTAAAAGGGGAAAGACAACAGAAATTTTACCCTAGTTTTACCTGAAGAAATTTACAAGGTCATGAATAGCATGTGGAAGATTTTCAGTTTGCTCCAAGTCCACAAGCAGTTAAGAGGTAGGCAATGTCTTATACAGTTAAAAAAAAAAATCCAGCTCCATGAACAAGAACACTGCATTTTCTTTACTCTTCAAAAGTATTTATGGGAATGAGAAAGAAGATGGCCAAATTTTTACTGAACTTTCAGGGAATGTGGCCCTTGACCTCAGTAGATGAAGGACTGTACTCAAAGTTGTGTCCTGGCACAAAATAAAAGTAAATTCCTTCAGGTTATGAAAGGTAGATTGAGTGTGGTAAACAGTGATTAGAAATCACTGTAATTCTGCTGCTTTTCCTTCCGCGTCTCTTAATATACTTTAAAAGGGGGTTTGTAATCCATATTTACTGTACCAAGTGCAGTATATTTTAAAAGTTCTCTGAAGATACTCAGAAAGGTGTCCAGACCAGAATGCGAGAGGTCCCCCACATCAGACCTGTCCCTGCACTAACCACAACTTGTCAAAGAGAGTGATGAGAATGAACAGAAACCTAAATATTACTCAAGCTGTTCAGTACTGAGGTAGGATAAACCACTGATAAGGAGATTAATGCTCCGAGACAAAAAAGTCCTTTCCCAAATAATGTAATTAAATTATATACAAATTACTCTCAAGGAAAAGTTCCACAGCATTTAAAAAAAATTATTTGGCCAAAGGATCTTTCATCTTTTCATCACAGACTGAATGGAAAGAGTTTGCACAAGGAAGATGGGGTGTTTCACTACATCTCAGAGGGAAAACACCCTCAACAACCAGGACCAGGGAATTAAAAGACTTGTATTTGTGATGGGCAGCAAGACTGTTGAACTGATGATGGTGGAGATGGAATGAGCTTAGGAAGGCTGAAGACTTGCTCGATACTTTCTTTTCTTGTTTATAAAACGTGCCTGATTCCAGAAGAGCAAAATACATAAAGTAGTCAATAAGCAAAAGATGACAAATTTCTTTTTTATTTCACTGCTGGTTGAAAGAAAATATAAGAGAACTGACGTCTTTAATATTACCATTGAGGAAAAAAATGGAAATATTACAGTACAAAGACTAATATTAAACTCCAACATGAATATTTGGGGAAGGAAACCCCCTCTGAACAGAGCATCTATTTTAAAGCAGGGCATATTGCAGTCTTTCCACTTGCACCAAATGACTTTGCTGCTTCTAAAGACTTTTCTTGCTTTGTGAGGATCTCAGGTCACTACATGTGACAGATTTCAAAATGAAAGAGTTCAGTTGCTCAAAAGTTTAATGAGCGCTGAAATTGTTGCAACTGCAGCATGTGACTCACGGCATAGCCCTTCCCAGCACAGGACAGACCATGCGGTGATCACAGCCCAACTTCCTCTCCCCTGTGAGTTCACTCTTGTTCATACGCTGTAGTTATCACTATTTTGCAGATAAAGTGAATTTCAAAACCCTGAAAGCTACATCGGGAAAGTACTTGTTTTTTTAACAGTAGCTGCTTCACAGCTCCTGAAGTTCAAAACAAAACAACTTCAATACAGTAAGAAAGCTTGAGGCTTTCTGCAAAGTTGTCCTGTCAAACCCAAATGTTGACCTCCCCCTAATTATTTTAAGGAAGGAGTGGTCACCATTGCTACAAAGAAGATCAGAGCACCAACTACTTAATGCTCTGTGTGCAAGCATTCTCTAGCATCACACACAAAAAAACCAAACCCCCATGAGCTCACAAAACCTAATTTCTTAGATCCAGAGGGTTCTCAGTGTGAGAGGGATGCGGGATCCGAGTCAGCTGGCAGAGTTTCACCCTGGCACTTGCAACCTACACAGCAGGAACAGGAGGCACAAATGTTCACATTTATCACTAAATGTACAGCACAAAAAGGATTTGGGGAACTTCTTAAAAGCTATTGCCTTTTTTATATTAAATAAGAGTGCTAATCTGTGCTAAAGAATAAGTTACCTTGAACATTAAAACCCCCCACTCAACCCACTATGACTTTAATCCTGTTCTGGATCACAGGGCAATGCTGAAATTAGTGGAGGAACAAGAGCATCAGTGAGGGCACAAGACACAGTCATTCACTCTCAGTTCTGATCCCCAGGAGTCACTTTGGCTCCAGCAGAATCAGGGGAGCTCACAACTGGAGAAATCCCTGAGAAAAACTGGCACACTGTTGTAGATGAAAACTCCAGAGGCTGGAATTTGTGACATCTCCCTACAAGTCCCTACTGAGAACAAGTCATGACAGTTCATTAAATGGTCACAATCCAGTCAGGATGGGTGGACTTTCCACAGGTAAACAAAATATTCTTAAGAAATTACAACTGTATAGCATGTGGGTGATACACAATTCCGAGAGAAAATGATGTCGGATCACTTTCCACCCAAGAGACGGCCACATAATTTGGTTTTTGCAAATGAGGTTTATAAAAACAGTTGCTTAAATTTGCTCAAAACTTCCCCTCAAGAAGATCAGCATAACCCTGGTGGAAAATTTTAGTCAGAGCAGTCAGTTTGTCAGTTTGAGCAAAGTCAGAACAGAACACTGAAACTACATATAAAGCAGTACTAGATTTACCTGCAGTATGTATTCACTACTCCTGATTTAATATCAAAAGCCTTCCTGTACAAAAATACATTAAAAAATCTATTTTCATATTAATTTATCTAAGGATAAAAAGATTAATTAAAATCTAACTACAAGATCTTCCATGTATTCACGAAAAGTTGTGTGATTGTGTAATTCATTACTATCTTTTCCTATATGTACAGCCTACCTACCTCTTACTTCCACTGTGATTCCAACTACAAAAAAAAAAAAAGAGGTACTAAAGCAATTGCTATTTAATTATTAAGATCTGCTTACTCAGCACACACAGACATTCCACAATTATTTCCTGTCTAATAGTAACTCCTTTAAACCAAGTTTTTTCTGCTATTCTTTACATGAACCACATCCAATCTGAACATAGCATCAGTCTGGACCTTTAGGGAGGATTATAGTAAAGTCCTCTCTGACAACTGTGACCAGGTAAAACAGCTTTCTGCAAAGGCACAGCCCAGCACCGAGGATTTATCCACCTATCTGTGAGATGTACTTCATCCTGCTGATGAATAATCCAGTCCAGGAGTGCTCAGACCAGCAAAGCTACACTTTGTTTACAGAACCACAGAATGGGTCAGGCTGGAAGGGACCACAGTGGGTCATCAGGTCCAACCTCCCTGCTCAAACAGGATCATCCCAGAGCACATGGCACAGGATTGCGTCCAGATGGCTCTGAAGTATCTCCAGTGAGGGAGACTCCACACCCTCTGTGGACAATCTGTTCAGGTGCTCGGTCACTGCACAATAAAGAAGTTCTTCCTCACGTTCAGGTGGAATTTGTTGTGCATCAGTTTGTGCCCGTGGCCTCTTGTCCTGTTGCTTGGCACCAACCAGAGAGCAGAGCCTGGCCCACGCTCTGACACCTGCCATTAGATACTGACAGATATTGGTGAGGTTTGGTACCTGCCTGCACTTAAAACGCCGCGGGGACCTCGCTGGGGGGGTGAAATGCGCTCTCCCTTCCAGACATACCGGGGAGAAGCCGTGTCACCGAGTCACAGCCCTCCCGGAGCCTCTAATGTTTTAGAGTTCGGATCGGAGCCGGGCGAAGAGCCGGGAGCCGCCGGCGGAGCGGGAAGCGCCGGCCCGCCGGCCGCTCACACCCCTCAGGCGGCCGGTCCTTCACACCTCCGGCCCCGGGTGTCCCTCACACCTCCGGCCCCTCACGCCCCTCACGGCCGGGTAACGGGCTCGTGAGGCGCCGCAGCCCCGGGAAGCGGGGGCGCCGCACGCCGCCCCCCCCGCTCCGCTCCCAACCCGCCTCTCCCCTTTCATCTCCCCGCCCCCCATCCCTCCATCCACCCCTCCCGGCCGCGCTCATGCGCCCAGAGCGCTTCCCCCGCGCCTCCCCCTCGGGGCTCCGGCACAGGCGGGGCGGGCGATGTGGCGGCGGCTCCGGGCACCTCCCGCTCGTTCCGGGCGCCTGCGCCGAGCCCCGCCAAGGGGGGGGAAGAAGAGTTTCGTAACCGGCGCATGCGCGCGGGAGGCGCATCCCCGCTCGGTGGAAGGGGAGGGGGGGAGAAGGAGGAAAGGAGAGGGAAAAAAAAAAAAAAAAAACCACCTCAGAGTTACGTCAGGAAAAGACGGGTTTGTGCGCGGGGAGACCCGCGCGGCGCGGGCAGCCCCCGGGACGGGCGCGACACGCGGGCGCTACTCACCCTGTCCGCCGCCCCCCCCGCTCGCCCCCCTCGGCGCCTCCTCTCAGGGCTCAGCCCGCGCTGCCGCCGCCGCCGCCGTGATTCCATCCATCTTGAATTTGACGTCATCCCACAACCGAGGGATGAGGTCATCGCGGGGAGCGCTCGTCACGTGCGCGGCGCCGCGATTGGCCGGGCCGGGGGGGAGCGGGGGGCGAGGGGGCGGCGCGGCGGG
>WBMZ01005650.1:84-22652 GCA_013400975.1 Atrichornis clamosus
CTGAGTTTTGCCGTGTTTGTCACATGTCCAGTTGTGGTCTCTTCGGCGACAGCGGCGGCAGCAGCGAGAGCTGGGGGTCTTCAGCTGAGGCAAGCAGGCGGCTGGTCTCTCCTCGGAGGGAGGGAGAGAGAAGGCACAGGAGCCCCGGCCCCTTCTGGAGCCCCCCCACTCAGATGGGGGAAATCTGCTGGCGGTGATACCGCAGTGGATGATGCAGTTGTCCAGCGAAAAGCAGCGGGGAGGAAAAAGCTCCCGGGAAACTGGGAAAGCAAAACTCCCAGAGCCAAAGCCCCACACCACGTCTTCCCGAGCCGGGCAAAGAGGCAGTGAGTTAAAAAAAAAGCTTCTTTTCCGGCTGCCGGGGACTGCTCCCCCAGCCCCCCACACGAACACACCTTTCCCCACCTCCTTTTGTGTTTTTCAAAACCATATCAAAGACTGGCCTGGGTGATCAACCATTGTTTTGTGTTCTGATTGTCTGGCATTTGCATATGACTACACTCGCTCCTGCCAGTTGTCTCCCTGGTAACCAACGAAAAAAGAAGAAAAAATTCACTAAGAAACGCAAACCCAGCACAATGACCAAAACATATACTTTATATAAAGTAGTCTGACCTTAAAATCATTATATAATTTCTGAAAAATTATTTTCAGAATCAAGAGCAGAGAGGGAGATGTAAAGATTTTAATTGTTTTTCAAAGTTTTCATCTACAGAAATAGATGCTTTTCTGAGCATGAGTGAATGAATGCTGATGCCCTTTCTTCTCTCTTCTAATTAAACACTTCCTACTTCACTTCTGCTCCTCCAGCTCAGATGAAAGTTTGGAAATCAACAAAGAAGCAAACAGCAAGAAAGTAAAGAAAAATGGAAAGACAGGAGGAGTAAACTGTGATGAAATATACGGGAATCAAAGGCACCAAACAAAGATGTACCCCAATTTATATCAGGGTGACGAGAGGCCTATCAATAAATACCACTAGAGTCAGTGGTGGTTTTCAGAGTATATCAACATGGACAGCGTAGAAAGGTACCGTCCCCTGCCTTTCCTTAGCATATTATTCCAGCAAGATCTGTATCTGTTCAAAGGAATTTTATATTTCATAAGCTACCATATAGTATTTTCATGCCTTAGCCAAGGCTTGTGAAACTTGGTACTAGCCATAAATTAGATGTTGTCAAACACGTAGATATCAGAAATTCCATGAGCTGCATAATGCTAAAAGCAGAGAGCATGTGTTAAACTTTTCCCTGTAGCTCTACTACTGACCAGTGTCATAGAGAAGATAACAGTTCTTACTCCCTGTGGCCTTCTTCCTGTATAATAAAGATTGCTTGTACTTTAAAAAGGAAGAGAAAGATCACTGAGTTTAAATGTTACAAGCAAATATTTCCCAAAGCATTTCTATGGGCATTTATTTAATTCAATGGAATGAAATACGAATCCTCAGTGAAGATGAATTATTGAAGAACAGAAATTAGGATTTGATATGAATCCTCAAGTAGAGCTTGCACAGGACTTACATGTTCCATCAATTTTAACTGTGATTTGTTTCAAGGATGGAATCTGATCAAAGTGTGTTGCAGGGTGGATCAAGGAGCTCATAACTTTAAGTCTTGTCTTTGAAAGGATAAATGCTAGATTAGACATCATCTAAAGGCTATGCAGGCAGACAGTAGAACTTTCAGATACATAGCAACAATTAATCTATTTAATTCATGACAGTTTTGACATGAATTAATGTTAACTCTTGTTAATCCACATAAACTAAAACAGAAACCTGTTGACCAGCCTGTTCTGCTTTTGTTTGTTCTATTTTTAGAGCTCTGAGACACTTCTTCTGATTCATTCACATTAAAACATGAAGTAACAGCACAATTTATAGTTGGATTGTTCTTAATACTTCAAAATCAAGTTGTCTCTGTGCAATTTAAATGTGACTAGCAGTCTAGCTTTGAGTTAATTCATCTATGCAAAATAATATAGTAAATTTTAGCATCCGCCTATTTAAGCAACATAAATATTTTACTGAACTAAAACTTCATGATTCTCCGTCACTGTGTCTATTAGTTAATCAAGAAAATTTAATTTAGTTACTATGTCATTTTAATCATTATGGAAGAACTTTGTACTTTATAATTTGTACATACTTGCAAGTGTAATATGTCAGAGCAAAGTCCAGCAGATTAAGCACAGTGTGAAATAAGGAATATGCAATTTTGCTGCATTTGAGATAGCACATTGGAGCTGATTTATTCACCTGGACTTAAGTAGCAGGCAAAGTACAACTGTAGAGAGTGAGCTCATTCATTTGTGTTCTTTGCCAGCCTTCACTTGAAAGAGGTAAGGTGTCTGCCCAGTGCAGTTTTCCTTGAGTGCTTTCTTATTAATTTATAATACCAGTTTCTCTTCTGGAATTAAATTGATCTGTAAATAATTTCAATGTTTATGCATAAATATGAGTGAAGAAAAATGGTTGACTCATGCAAAAATGCTAAAAGAAAAACAAAACAGTTAAAAAAATAACTTCAGATCTAAGACCAAATTTCATGATGTTTAGTGATGCTTGTGGGTTAAGTTTTGATTTAAAGTCATTAATAATTTAATATTTCATAATAGCTACAATAATAGAAGCTTTCAGAGAAAAGGATGCATGACTGTAGAAAATATAAGCACAGCAGAACTTAAATGCTTTAAGGGAAGCACTGTGCCAAATTTCATGGAAGGTAATTTTCCAGTTTATTATGATCCTAATGTCAAATGACCAACTTTGCATAAAATAGCAAATTATATTTTAATAGTAAGTCGTAGTTATTACTGAATAGTTTAGGTAGAATAGAAAATTTTGGGTTGCTGGCTTTGTATGGTAGGTAGAAAAATTAACTCTCAAACCTGAGCTTTATTACAGTGATTTATCTTGGACATTTAAAAAAAAAATGTAGTGAATGTATTTTCACTCTGGAAAAGTGTTTGCTGAATCTGCTGCTAAGTTATTAGATTTATAAGGAATGTGGCTTTGTTGCAACATAAGCCACTGTGGAGAACGGTACTGGCCTCTGCAGACTGTGCTGACGCTGGCAGGAAATAAACAAACTGACTGAAGAGCTGTTTTTTAGATCTGTTTTCTGCCTTCATCAAAGCCACTGTGGGGAGTCAGTCCTTAAAAAAAAAAAAATTTAAAAAAGCACAAAAGAGTTTGGCTAGAGTCTAAGTAAACGTATCCTTTGAGAGTATCAGAAGCAATTGTTACCTGATGCAGTCTAAACTGTTGTTGACAGAAACTCCTCTTCAGTGAATCTGGGATTTGCTAAGTGAGGACCCCAGGACTTAGTCCACTAATAGCCTAAGCTTTCCTGTGGTATTGAGCAGAGGATTACTAGACGTGTACCCCAAAAGGTGGATAAAATGAGGTTCAAAATGGTTTTGATTCAATATATTGAACCTTGCAGGTTTTGAAGAGGCTGAAGAAAAGTTCTTTTTGCTTTGTTTACTGACCCCTTCTAAAAATCTGGTTTAAACTTGTGAGCTATTATTTAAATCTGTAGATAGAAATTCCCAAAAAAACATAGGTCAGATGTGTTTAAGTGAGCTCTCCAGTGCATGGAAACATTCCTAGCACAAGGAGAGTCATGTCTTGAGTACTGTTTTGAGCTACAGACAGTCAGCAGAGCTAATGTTACTGTTTCTGTCAGTTCGACCATTGGTGTCTGTATTTCACTGCAGTTTAAACTCAGGGAATAGGCAAAATTCAACTCTGATAATTATAAGATGTGCTTTCTCTTTTGTCATTACTTTACTCTTGATGGCTCACACTCAAAATTATGTTTCATTGCCAAGCATGGCACAAGGTGACAGAGGTGAGAGGTGTTCTAAGTGTCACAGTACAGCAGAATGCTCCATGTCAGAGGAATTACTAGTCAGAAATGGGGTGTGAGACATCAAGAAAGGTGAGATCCTTCGGAGAAGGAAGAAGCAGCCAAATTTTACAGAGGCTTACTGTGTTTAGGTATTTCAAAACCTTTCTCCTTCAGGACTCTCATAGAAAACGTCATAAACATTTCCATTTTCGGCTTCAGTCTGTGTTACAGTTCTGTATTGCTGCAGGAGGACTGACTCGGAAGGAAGATGCTATTGCTAAGCTCAGCAGGATTCATGCTGTTCTTGCTCGCTCGATGCACTGTGTCCCTGGGCACCAAAGAGGCAGTGGTCCTGGCTAATTCCCACCTTCTCCCCCAGAAAGGCTATGAGAGACTGGGTAACGCCAATGAAAAAGGTACTCGCAGAGACAGTGAGCAATTTGGAAGTGCTGTGTGTTTTACTTTATTGCTTTGCTGTAACATTTTCAGCCAACAGATATGAAAGTTAGCCCTGGAAAAATAATCTGCAATATGAATATGTCCTGCCACAAAGTGTTGGATCCGTCCATGAAAGTTTTTCTACACTGTTCACTGAGAAGGGCAACTGCAAGTGTCACTGTGTATATTGCTGGCTTGGACATCACCACATAAATGACTTAAAAAATCCGTCTATAAAATCATGGGATCAGGTTTGGAGTCAGGCAGGCTATGTCCACCAGACAAATGTTCTAACAACTGGGGTACAAAGTTGTGTACACAGGTCTGCTCTTTCAGGATATTTAATAATGTCGTGCAGATAGTACTGAGATTTAAAGTATTTTATTCATGGAGAAGGTAGAGTTACATTAACATTTCAGTAGAGATTGAAAAGAAAATGACAATGACTTGGGTAGAAAAGTGAGCCATAAAGTCAAGGTAAGACTGGAAGTATTTGCTTATTAGTGACATTTTCAGTATTCTTATGAAGTATATAAATGCAAAAATAGAATATGCTGATAAAATTTAATGACATCATGAAGTAGAGAAATGCAAATATGAAAAGTAGGACTATTATGCAGAAAACCCCTCAGATGTTCTTAGATAATACAATTGAGATGAAAAATAAAGTATAAAAATCTAGATTTTACTGCAAGGTGAGGATCTTACCTGTTTTGAAAAAACAAAGACCAAACTCCAGTTTAAAGGAAACTAAGTAATACAAATGCAACGTTAGAATTTATCAACAGAAATGTTTTTAATAAGACATGTGAAGAATCAGTGTCACTATATAAGGCATCTGCAATACTGTGTGCAAATTTTACCCACATTCTAGGACACTAATTTGCAGTGAAGAGGTGCAGAAAAGCTCCTCAGACAATTAAGGAACTGAAAATTTATCTTACACAAAATAATAAAAGAAATTATTTATCCTTACAGAACTTTCTCTAACAAAACAAAGACTGACTAAAAATATAATTTTCATCATGGTACATTGGGGTTTATTACCCAGGAAGAAGCACTATTTAACTAAAGAACAGCATGGCATGAGAAAGAAAAAGATCATCAGAAAAAGACAGTGAACATCAGTAAAATTAGATTGGGAACCAGATAAGCATTTCTAACAGAGTAGTGACAGTTATTGAAGTCTACTATGCTTTCCAGTTGGAAGAGAAGAAATTTAATTATTCTGTAAAGGAACCTGTATGATATAATTCCTTAAAGGTCTACTAGTAGATAGAACAGTCATTCATGGTCCCTTTCTCTTTCCAGAAAACTGGGGGCTTTTTTGTTGTTGTTGTTTGCTTGCTTTTTACACTAATCAAACTGTTTAGTGTACTTTTGGTCACAAGACCATACGGTGAGATTGCCTCTTTTCAGACTCTGTTCTTCTGTTCAGGAAAACAAAACCCATGTGTTCAGTAAAAGGCTCTCTGGTCAGTGATTTGGGCAGAGAAGAATTTTTTTCTGAGTTTTTAATTATTTTTAGACATATTTTTCTTTAATTGTTTGCCTTTGTTTTTTTTAATAATAATTAGGACATCTTGCCACACTTTTCCTGAATTATCCCAGTTTCCCAGAACAGAAAATTAAGTTCTAAATACACTATCTAAATTCACACAATCATCAAGGTTGGAAGAGACTCTCAAGATCATCAAGTCCAACCATCAAGCCAGCACCACCATAAGCACTCCTAAGCTATAACCCCAAGTCCCACATCCAGATGCCTCTTGAACACTTTCAGAGATTGTGACTCCACCACCTCCCTGGGCAACTTATTCCATTGCCACCATTCTTTCAGTGAAAGTTTTTTTCTAATATCTAATCTGAACCTCCCCGATGCAAATTAAGGGCAGTTCCTCTCATCCTTTCACTTGAGACACATCAGAAGACACTGACCTCCACCTGACTACACCCTCCTTTCAGGCAGTTGTAGAGAGTGATAAGGTCTCCCTGAGCCTCCTTTTCTCCAGGCTAAACAAACCCAGCTTCATCAGCTGCTCCTCATAGGGCTTGTGTTCCAGACCCTTCACCAGCTCTAATGCTCTTTGGAGACAATTCATTTGCCCTTCTTTCCTGTCAGTCATTGTCTAGACAGAACATAGGATTTCATAACTCTGAAAAACTTGCTATGTAATTTTTACTGAATTTTTCTCACAGAGATAGTAACATTTTCAAGTTTTTATTAAATACAAATTACAAATATTCCACAGTTTAATGACATAAGGACATGCATTTCAACTCTATGGAGAAGTCAGTAATTTCAATTCATAAATGTTTCTGAGTAACAGAACAATGGATACCATCCCTCTCTACAAAAGGAATGCCCTCTCTCTAAATTTATACATATGTAAATGTATATTTAAATAAATTATATTCTGGCTCTTAGAAACCTCAGAATCAATTGTAAAATTCAGAGCTTTGTGCCCTAGTCTCAGAGATGCTTGATATTATAGTAAAGCAAGAAGTTACTTTATAAGCATGTTACATTTAAAAAAACCAGTAAATATTTTAGCCCAAAAGAGAGGGTAGACCCAAGCCTTATACACCATTTTTATTACCCTCTGAATCTACTGCATAAGCAGTGAAATGGAAAAGCACTTTCACCTATTTTCCTGATATTGGTGTTCAGCACTGCACAAAACTGTAGTTCTACCCGCAAATCTGTGATAAAATTTAGTCTGGAGTTTGAGTGAAAAGAACTCTTCCTAAGAAAATCCTCAGATGTTTATAAGCTTCATATTAGCAAGAAATATGCTTTAATATCTCCCTTTTATCAAGGAACACATGGCATACATTTCAGAATTTAATGCAAGGATGTTACAGATGCCTGAAGTATAAATTGGCTAAAGAGAAATTAATTTGTTCATTGAGGATAAGGCTAGGACTAGTTATTACACTCAATTGTCCCACAGATGGCACAGGGAATTGCAAACTTGCTGAGTACTCAAACTGGAAGAACACCAGTGGAAAAGGAATGATCTGCATATAGCTTTTGGCTTTTCAACCATATTTCTGTCATAAATGCAAAATCAAACTTCTGTTGTATGACAGGGTAACAAACCATTTTTTGAATTTCTGAATATTTCCTGCTTGTTCTGCCCTGAAGTCTTCCTCCTTTAGCTGAGTAAGTGCCCACCAGCTGGGATGAAGTCAGTCAGCTTCCAGTCAGAAGGGAGTCATTCAGTCACTCTAAAGGACAGGGTTAAATTTCTAAAATTTATTATTTGAACAGAATTTACTTTAAATTTTGTTGCTGTTGTTTTGGTTTTCTTGTTTTACTCAGACTATCCAAGGGATTGTTTTGAGATTTTTCAGCGCTCCAAAGGAAATTCCAGAGATGGCCTTTACATCATCCAACCAAAAGAGGAACCAATTGTTGTCTCTTGCAACATGCAGGATGGTGGCTGGACAGTAATCCAGCACATTACAGCCAACAGTACTGTCGACTTTGACAGGACCTGGCAGGACTACAAATACGGATTTGGCTCCGTTGATGACAACCACTGGTTAGGAAATGAATATATGCATCAGTTAACTGGCAGCTCTGTGCAATACGTACTTGGAGTTAAACTTGTAAACCTGGATGCCGAAGTCAAATGGGGACAGTATGAGCCATTCCTGATTGAAGGTGAAGAGTCTCAATACCGAATCAGGGTTGGTCTATACAAGGGCAACGCCACTGATGCGCTGACCCTGGACACAGAAGCTTATCTCCATGACAACCAGAAGTTCACCACCAAGGACAGAGACAACGACAATTACTTTATGAATTGTGCTAAACTGGAACTCAATGGCATTCCTGGGGGAGGCTGGTGGTACGACGCGTGTGCTGGAGCAAACCTAAACCGTAGGAACATGATATACTGGCAAAAGGACTGCAACAAGCAACGCCCGTGCAAGTTTGCATGGATGATGATCAAACCCATCGAGCACCACCTGTCATACCCAACCAAGTCCTGCCCATGCCAGAAAGTTGAACTGTAGACATGTGTATTTGACAGGAATGTGGACTCTTTCTCCAGTGACTGAAGTGAACTCACTCACTGAATAATCACAGTACATAATCATGATTGAAAATTTAATTTGGGCCTCTGCAAGGGCTATATGATAACATATTGTCCATGTCACAGAAAAATGCCAACCATGCAGGTGAAAAACTGCCAGAAACTGAGGCCTCTACCACAGAATTTAAATAACCAGAAAATTTAAATAATTCATTTTATAGCATTTTAGCCATAAGACCAGTCAGGTATGAAATCCAGGATATGGTGTCTTGTACAATATATACATGAATAAAAATGCATTTCAGAAGGTTTTGCTCCAGTATCAATGTTCATGATTGATCTCTTATAATTGCACACCTTCATATATCATGCAGGGAAGAAATTTCCAGTTAAATACCTAAATTTACAAAATGCATGTTGGAGAGTATTGTGTACCATAGCGCTCCAACAGGCCTTTTCTTTCTAAATTTGGTGAATGGTATTTTAATATATAAAATTGGAAGTAGCCTCATCTCCCATGGCTTCTTTCCCCCGTTCATTAACTCTTATTTTATCTTTACTTTTTAATGATCCTATATACAATGAAGTATTTAACATAGGCTTTTCTTTTCTTCATTTTAGACTACTCAGCACTAATAGGATTGTCAGCTTTTCCATTTAAAGCCACAAATCCAAAGCTTACAACCCCTCTATATTTTTCCCCCAAGAAATTCAGTGAACACATTTTTAAAAGGATCAAATTGATTTTGTTATTGCTTATTTATTCCTCTATTTTTTCCCCTGAAGATTATTCCACTTTATTTACCATTATTTGACTGTTACTTCTCCCTGTTCCATGATGTGCTTCGGCTTTTCCTTTTTTTTAATACTACTTTGAGAAAAGAAGAGAATGTTGCCTTTATTTCACATTTACTAGTTTCAATTGTTTTGGTACTCAACCTTGACATTAATTAAACAGTGCCTTTTTGTAATGATAAAATAAAACTTAATTATAAGTTATTATCTTTCAAAACAATAAATAAAAGGATTTCAGTTTTGATAACCTTGAAGACCTTGCTTTCTTTTTCTCTGAGTTGCTTCACACATTTTTATGTCCTTGGAATAGCTGAATGACAACTGAAGAATTTTTATTGTTGCATTATACAAAATTTCAGGATAATAAATAGATTATTATGTATGTTTTCTTAGATATTTCAGTTAAGGAAACTCAACCAACAGATACTGTCAAATTCCTGATTTTAAATTTAAAATAATTTTCATAAAAATTGCTTCACAGAAAATAAATTATATTGTGTTTTGTGAGGACCAAGACTGTCAGGATTGCTTAGGAAGAGAAATTAATCAGGAAGCAGAAAAGCCAAGAAAGCAATTTTTATTTTTCATGATGCACTGCAACATTTGCAGAAAGAGATACAGTTATGTTATGTGGGTGAGGCCAACATAGCACACATGTTGATTTTGCAGCATCTGATTTTTTTTACCCTGAATTTGTGTTCAAAGACAGAATTGTGATTGGGGAAGAAATGGCTAGTATCTGAATTGAGTTTATATCATTGAGTCAATTTAATGTGGGCTCTGTTATAACTCTATCAGGATGCCTCCAAAATTGTGTTGAGGATACAAGAAAATCACCTGAGTGCTGCCAGTCTCCCGTAGCTTTTATTAGAATTTCTGGCCATATAGCCATATTCTCACACACCTTCCAAAAATGTGTTTTTAATAACCTTGACATGGAAGTGCAGAATGGAAAGTCCACAGTATCTGATCACTAAAGGCAAGTAACCTGCTCTGCAGCACACCCTTGGCCTGTTTTAGAGGGTTTTGGAGGAAATGACTCTGCAAATAAGCTGTATGAATAACTTAGGCACCAGCAGTCCAAATCCAGCTGCTCAGTTTTAGAGGGTATTACTGGAGCCCTACAAACCTATGCTGACACTGAGTTCCAGTATAGGAATTAGATTAAAATGTAATAAAAACTCATAACAACAAGTCTACAAGCAAAAAACCAAACAAAGACATTTAAACAAACTCAGGGACTGAGATACACTCCACACTTCTAAACAAAGCATGGATGGAAATGACTACTGGGGCTAGTTTTGGGCCTAAATACTGGATGGCAATAAGTAAGAATATTCTAAAACTTCAACCATCATGGAACCTTTAAAAGTGGACTAAATTTTACTTCATAATTCCTTAGCAAAAGACTATCTTAACTGAACAGATTTTTTTTCTTCCATTGTTGCACCTTAATCACCAGATACCCAGAACAATGTTGAAGGCATCTGGTCTTCAAGACAGAATCAGTGAAATCACAGACTGAAACATAGGGGTTTCTATTTTGACTACTCCTATTTTCTTTTGCCCATCACATTTCTCCTGTGCTCTCTCTTGTAGCCTTTCCTGATTTTACTGCCTCCCGCAGTATAGGAAAGGAGGAGGGTCTTCCCATGAGCATCTGCTGAAACAAATCTATTTGGTCAAATAAATATCCTTCCAAAATGAGTAAGTCTTAGGGGGTTCAAAAGGCAGCAATGGAGATTCGGGGTGAACAACATAAGAAATAGAGTGGTCTCTTACTGATTTGATAGGGGTAAAGCCAAGTAGTTAAGTGAATAGAGACAATATCCTTTTTTAGAGTTAAGGTTTAGCAGGTGTTCCACAACGGAGAAGCCACTGACTACCCATCAGCTGCAGTAGCATTACAGGAGCTGATGGAGACCTTGGAGTGCCCAAGGCAAACACTGCTGGTGACCTTTCAGAGGAAAGTTCTAATCCTGGTCTGTAGCTCATAAAAGCAGTGAATGTGGGGCATTTTTGAGGGGCTTTTGTTTGGTCGGATTTTTTTAAACCTTCTGTAACATCAAAAAGAAGTAAGCAGTGTGGAGGTGTTTGGGCAGAGACTTTTCCAACAGAGGAGCACCTAGATGTACAGTTCACAGAAAATGAACTGTAATAACTCCAGCTTGATTGTTAGGCACAGCTGAGAAAATAGGTATTTGTTTCTCACTGTGTCCAAGTGAGAAACATATTCATGTTCTTCATGTTATGTCTATCTGTATAGAAAGGAAAGAAAATTAATTTCAGAGGAAAATTATACCATTCTGTTTGGTTGGGTTTTTTCCTAGAGCAAAGAATCCAGGGAAGACAGCAGTAATTATGTTCCCTAAAAATTACATAGTAACTTTAAAACAGAAGCACCCAAGAATTCTCCTCCAATATGAAGATTTTGGGAATCTAAAATTATGAAGGGGGGATTTGGAAACTGTTTCCTACCACAAGTAGTGAAGCGTCTAAAAAAATCCTATTCAAAATCCAGAATCTGAGTAAAGTCCACAGCTATTACATTCAGTTTCAAACTGGGTATCCAATTTCATAACAACTACTTTCTATGAGAAACCAGTATCTTCCAGATCAGTATGGGATTCCTTCATTGTTGCAATGACTTCTCATTTAAATTTAACATGCTTACCACACCCGAGTCAGATTTTTATTCCTTCAGGGACTATCCTTACCTACATTTGCATTAAGGTTTATCAGTTAAATTAGTTTGACATGTTCAGGTCATCTATCAAATAGGACAAGGAGGCAACATCACAGATTACTGAGAAAAGCCCTATGTACAAGATAAAATCATCAGAATAGTTAGAGAAGGGACTTTTCATGAGACTCAGCTCTAAAACTGGAACAATATCTAAAGGGTGATAAGAAAGTACAATGCAAGATTCTGCCTTGAAGTCCATCAATGCTTCTGGATCTAGACTCCTCAAGTCTGTGCACCCCAGTACAGGTCTCATTACAGATACAAATGAGAGGAAGAACAAAAATTCACATATAAAAATAATTTTCAACAGTTAATAGAAGTTAATAAGTGATATCCACAGTTGAGTAGGATAAGCATTATTGGCAATTAAATTATATAATTAATCAAAAAATATTCTCTATCATATTTTACAGGTTCTTACAGTATTGCCTCTATAATTCTTTTGATTTCACTCTTCCTCAATTCAACAGGATGTTTTTTTCTATAAAGGAAACCCTTGAATTTATGGCCTATCTTGACTTTCCGTCCTTTGCAAAGCACTTCACTCTAAGTAGTCACAGAAAGTGCACAACTGTATCCAGGTATTCTACATCTGTTTAAAAATTCTGGGAACTCTTCCAAGTATTTATCTACAAACATAAATTTCATTTACAAAAAATGAATGTTAGTTAATAAATTATGGGGATCTGGAATATATAGGGAGCCTGGCATATATGAAAAGAGAGGAAAAAATCATACCCCCAGTTTGTGGGAAAATTCAATACTCGAAAATATGAAAGGTGCTGAGTCTCTGAAAAGCTTGGTCAGGGTTGTGTATTTATGCATCTATATTGATAACACATACATATCTAGATATATATGTATGTGTATGAAATTATGTATAACTAAAACATAATTTTACAAAAAAACATTTCACTAGTGCATGACAATAATCAATTATAGGATCAGTAAAAATTTCATTAAAAGGACAGAAATACAGATAACAAGATTGTCCTACACTGCAAAAAAGTCCCACAACACTTTTTAAAGGTACAAAATATAATCAAGTACTAACTGCTACTCTGATGAGGACCACATTTGTCTTCTTGTGGTTTTGATTTTTTTAAGAATAAATATCCCACATAACAATAAAGCATCACACATCTTTTTATATAATTATTGGTATTTACAATGTACTCATGTTTGGCCATGTAATCTTTCACATGGTTAAGTGCTAGCAGCATAATTTGAGCATATATTTCACAATTACGTTGAACCAACATTGTTGCATCCATCACCGTGTATTCTAATACAGAGTGGAGAGTCCATAAACATTTACAGAACATTCTTGTTCAACAGACACCAAAACAACAAAAAAATATCCCATTTAATTTCAGTAGAAGCCAATGCTTCACTTCATCAATAACAGTGCAGCTAGCAGGAGCTGTTACTACCTCATAAATTTTTCTTTTAACTACAGCTTGTGCCCCCAGAGAGACACATTCACTTGCTAAAAATCAAACACAGTTTACTGAATGTCTGACCTGATGTAATATAAAATAAACCCACTCTAATAACCAAACTGTACATAGTCACTGTACACAGGAAAAGCTCTGGATAGTGACAGAGCAAAGTTGATGAAAACATCTTTATAAAGACCTCTGCTTTCCTTTCATAAGCATACGTTAACGCACAAAAAATAATAGGCACAATATGGTGCATTACAAAATTAATCATGTGAATTTAGAGAACATATTTTTACATTAGTACTCTGCTAATCTTTCACTGACACAATTTTCCCCTGTGGACACTGGGGATAAAAAAATGTTAATTACTTGTACAGTGATTGTTGACATGGAGGAATTATTTATCTGTAGGAAAACATTTTGGTGGTATGATAATTTAATAAATTATACACACAATTTCACTGAGAGCAATGGTACATTCATGATGACTAATACAATCCCTGAAATGTGCAACTGGGTGATGTCACCACTGCAACGTCCCACTAAAGTGTATAGTAGATATAATATGAAGATTGTCCCAAACTAATATTCCGGAGTATCTCACTCAGAATTTTGATAGAAAGCCTAGAACTGAATTTGAACTTTGTGTTCATGAAGACCTTTCTCATTTATTCATAAACATTTGTTTTCTTTAGGACTTCACTCTTCATTACTCCTGTTGCCATTAAGTTTATTTTCTCGAGACCTTTTCTGAGGCTTCCTGTTTGTTCCCACCGCAAGGAGCAAGGCCACCAGCTCCATTCCAATGGCCTGCTGCTGAAGGCAGCCCCTTGCCTACGCACTCACACGGTCAGTGCTGCAGGACTCCTGCCAATCTAACACAGACATCAGTCAGGCACAGGCAGTTCAGCCCTGGTACCAAAAGCCCCAACAACCTCAGCTAGTGGTCAGTCTCAGCTCAGGACTAGGCCAGAACAACCCAGTCCCAGAAGCCACAGCCACCAGAGGGGTTGACTCCAGGCCCAAGTACTGTAGCACATGGGGTTCTGCTGGACCAAAAGACAGTGCCTGAAGATAACTTATGTTTCCAAGCACCTGATGATGACTAGCATTTGTAAAGCTATTTAAAGACACAGAATACAAAGTGTTCTTAATAGTTTTATAGAAACATTAAAAATTGCTTTAAAAAACCCCTTTTCTCTTTAAGGGATGCCAATTCTGTCACTGTTTATATATAGGTAAATGTACAGGGCACCAATACATATTTTTCTCTCGTTCTGCATCATTCCATCAGTAATGGAAACATGAAGGGATAGTGCAACAAAGGAGATTGCAAAAGAGACTTTGCTTGTATTGTAGATAGATTGTGTCCATTATGCTTTTCAGTCAGTTCTGATTTGTACCATAGTCACTATTGCGTAACATTTTAAAACTGGAGAAATTCAGAGGTATCTTCTGATCGTCACCATTTATACAAATTACAGTGACTTGCAAGATGGAACTGAGATTGGACTGGCTTCTTCATGTACAGAATACATTCTCTATTTCTTCCACTGAGCCCTTCCTATGTCTTCACAAAAGTCATTGTTAAAGTGGAAATTTTCTCAGTATTATATTCTCCTGTATGTGTTCATTTGGAGTATTACGAATCTCTTTAACCATTTAGTATTGGGGATGACAGCATTTACCCCTTAACATAGTCCCTGTTTCATTTCAACAGCATGTGGTAAAGTCTCAAAACAGAAGTAGCACAAGCTGCATTGTTTGGTACATTGACAATGAAATAAACAATACACTAGCAAAGAACTATAGCAAGAAACAGTTCTGCTCTACAGGGAAACAGACTGGATGACCTGACCAGATGACTGGATGACCAACCCAGTCTAATTTCTCGTAGTTTATAGTTTACCTATTCTCAGGCTGAAAGAAAGGGTGTAAGACACCAAACACAATAATTGAAATGCAATTCTACTGCATAGTAAAAACCAACCTGTGTTGCTCACAGCAGCCACTGACTTTTTTTATCCCAAGCACACTACTTCCATGCAAAATTTAACTTTTCAGCAGAAAAGTTTTTTCAGATTTTTTTTAACCACTAGATACATAAAGCAACAACCTTGAAAAGACAGAATTACAGTCAATTTGCTAGGTGGCATCAATATCTATATTTCCCCTTATTTCTTATACAAGGACAATCACGGCAGTCTGGTATTGCCCTGCCAGTATAGTTTCTCTTCCACTTTTTTCTTTTTCCACTGGCAGAAAAGCAGCATCTTAAAAGTCTTCCTGAAAGTTTTATTACAGAGGGCGTAACAAATGGGGTTAACAGTGCTGTTCACATAGCATAGCCAATATCCAAGGTGCCACAGTGTCAGGGGAATGCAGTCAGAGCAAAATGTGGAGATCAAAACCATGATATTATAGGGAGTCCATGTGATGATAAAAGCTAAAAGAATGGCACTTAAAGTCTGTGCTGCCTTGCGTTCCTTTATAAGAACCATCCGTTTCCTTTTGGTGATTTGGTTATTTATATTTGGATCCATGCTTCTGATGGAAGGATCCTTTGACAGAGCAGCAGAACAAGGAGTTATTTTTACTTTTCGGCAACCATTGTTGGCTTCCTGGGTACCATCAGCCTTAACCACCAAACGGAATTTATAGGCCACACATTTTTTACTTTTCTGTACATGATCTTTGGCAGGTGACAAAAAGTATTTCTGGTTCTGAAAATCACTTTCCTCAGGTTGGTTTTTGACAACAATATCTGTAGTCTCATTAAACTCTTCTGCCTTACTTTTAGATGGACTTTTGTAAGTTACTTGGAAAACTGAGTCAGCAGCAAGTTTATCCTCGTCTTCTGAAGATGCGTAGCTGCTGCAGGTGGTTAACTGGTCAGCCTTAGCCCAGTCCATACAAGTACTCGCTGCCTGAGAGGCCTTCGCTGTAGCTGACGTACTTCGACTAGATGAAGACCAAGAAGCCTGACACCTCTCTCTTTTGACTAAGTTTTGTTGCTTGCAACTGAAGCAAGACTTCAAGAGAGCCTTCTGAGGCTTTATTGTCTCAAACTCTGCCACAGACTCTGAGCCCTGCAGTTCGGCAAGGTCCTTGGTACGTTTCTCCGTCTCTTTATAAATGCGGCAGTACAGAATGGTCATCACAGACACTGGAATGTAAAAAGCTGCAATTGCAGTACCAAAGGTGATAATGGGTTCATACAGAAACTGTATCTGGCACTCTTCAGGTGGTACAGTTCGTTCACCCACAAAATACTGCCAGCACAAGATTACAGGTGCCCACAACATGAAGGAAATTAGCCAAGCCAGACCAATCATGATGCCAGCCCTTTTGGGTGTGCGTTTGGCCCTGTAAGTTAAAGGCCTTGTGATGGAAAAATACCTGTCAAAACTGATGACTAGAAGGTTCATTACTGAGGCATTGCTAGCTACATAGTCCAGTGCTAGCCACAGGTCACAGGCAAGGCTTCCAAGGGTCCAATGGCCTATGAGTATATAGGACGTATAAAGGTTCATTGAAAATATCCCAATGATGAGATCTGCACAGGCAAGGCTGAGCAAGTAATAATTGTTGACAGTTTTGAGCTGACTGTTAACCTTAAAGGATATCATTACAAGAATATTTCCCACTATGGTTATTAAGCTTACAATTGCAGTTACAGTGGCAATAGTAATGACTTCCCAGAGGCTATGCCCTTCTAACTGCTTATGGTTGATGGATGAACTGTTTACAACAGTAGAATTGCTGAATAAATTGACTTCCATTCTTGTTCTCGGTGTGTTGTCATCAGGACCTTATCACTGTTGCATATTGCTTTCTGTACTCAGAAACATCCTTTTGGAGATAGCTATCAAAGGAAAAAAACCAGAAAACTAAATAGCACAGACTTCCATTGGTTACCATAAAAACACTTGTAAAACAACCCATCACATTATTTGTGTTCTCTTTTTGTATTTTTTGTTTCTACCATTGTGAACAATGTGCTCTGTCATTTTATGACATTTCAAAATGCAATCTAACTATTTTTCATAAGACAGTGAACCACACCAGGTCTTACAATTTGAATATCTTAGGAGACACTCTACATATTCTCAAAGACAGCCATGTAAAATTTTGCAGTGCAATAAGACAGTGAGTCACTGTGTTGTTTCCTACAGTAGTATGTAGAGGGCATGTCAAGGTTTCAGAATTTATCTTTGGAAAACTTGAAAAAGTCACCAACAACAGAAAGAGAGTAAGAGAAAACTGGGCATGCATGGGGAGTGAGGAGCCACACTGGCATGGTGACAGCAAGAACCAATTAGGTGTTAGAAGTGTTTGAGGCAATTGAGGGGGAATCTTTGACCAAATGAAGCAGGCAAGGCCAGGATGTTTTTGGAAAAATAAGTTGGGCAGGAAAGAATCTTCTCTACTGAGACATCTTAGGACAGAGGAGACTGATGGGGTTAGGTGTGGAAATACAGTCTGGGTAGTTTGTGTAAGTGAATGGTAGGGTTAAGGATAGAAAGGAGTAAATGGAAGAGGAAGAAACAATAGATAACCACAGTGATAAAAAATGCAACAAAACCAATTTAATGCTTGCATAAGCAGCAACAGCTGAAAACAGGACCACTCTATTAATGCATACATGCCTCTGACATCCATTCCTTCCTACATTCCTCACTAGTGTTTTCTTATGCCAGTGGTTGTACACCTCTATTAGGCAAAGTTTCTTTCACAGATACCTGCTGGGTTTTGAGTAATTCCATCACATCAGATGATGTTAATCACTTGTTCGATGCTTAGTCTTGCAAAACTGTGTAATTTTGGAATAGCCAAATAGAAATTAGTTTTTAAAGTCAAAAATGAACGATAAATTATTAACAGATTTTTCTGTTAGGCATATAACTGGTGTAAAACTGGTATGATCAGTTTTTTCAAAGCAGACAGAGGTTCAGCTAAAATTATCACATGAATCACCTATTAAAGTAAATTTCTAAGTCTTTAAGATTCTCTCTGCATCAGATCTCTATTATATGGTCCTCCCTATCCATTCACACCACTTCTCTCTGTTTTCGTCTTTCATCCTACTCTCAGAACATTGTTTTCTTTGGTCTTGGCAAGTGTCTTTAATTAACTGTAAGCTTTTATAGCCTTTCCCTTTCCCACATCTATCTTTTGAACCTAGTAGTTGTGTCCTGTCTCTCGTCAGCTGAATACAACTTTTTATAGCCACTAGCTGAACTTTCAGAAAAGCATACAATTTTCTTTCATTGTCCTCTTTGCCCACCAACCCTGGAGGTGTTTAAGAGGTGTCTGGATCTGGCGCTGGATTAGTGGTTTAGGGGTTATAGTGGTAGTACTGGGTTAATGGTTGGACTTGATGATTTTAAAGGTCTTTTCCAACCTTGATGATTCTATTATTCTTATTTCCTTTCATTGTTTCCTTCACTTTTTTCCCAGATCTCTTAAATATCCACAGAAATATATCACCTTTCTACTTCCAACCCTGCCTAATGATGATCTATTGTTGTGATGAAACTGGATAATGATAAGTTTCTTGATGTACTCAGACTTCCGCCTATTGTACTTCTCAAAATGGTTCTCCTCCACCTGTGTGTGTCTGTCATCTCCCGTTTTACATTTAAATGTTTGTGCTTCTGTATTCTGCTTATACACAGCATAAATGGAATCAATTCAACAAGATT
This sequence comes from Atrichornis clamosus, assembly GCA_013400975.1. Taxonomy (NCBI): domain Eukaryota; kingdom Metazoa; phylum Chordata; class Aves; order Passeriformes; family Menuridae; genus Atrichornis; species Atrichornis clamosus. The sequence continues at coordinate 19,117 of WBMZ01005650.1, forward strand.
TTAGTTCATGTATAGGCCTTGCAGACTAGCAATAATCATAGTGCACACATGCTGACCATCTGTACGCTTGGCTCTCTCTCTCTCCAACCTCCAGAGCCAGTCTAGCAGCCAAGAATAGCTGAAGTGCCATAGCACTTCTAATAAACCCTATGCAAAGAAAGACATTTAATCCTGGTTCTGCATTCTGCAAAGGCTTCCCCCAAGTCAGAGCTGTCTTTATGGCTGGGCCCAATGGCTTTACAAATCTTTACTCAAAATTGAAATGTAGGAATTCTTTTCATGTGAAACAAAGGCGTGTGGAGCAGCTGCATGGCTGTGAGGGGTAGCTGAGATGTGAGAGATGAAGCTGTGTTTCTGCTACCTCATGTGGCTTATGCTTCTTTTTCTGTGGACAGACAGCAAAGTTGTTCTGTGCATTAAAAGCTCTGTGTGACTAAGTTTTTAAGCATGGCAGTGTGGTAGTGGGTTTAGTGTGTCAATGTCAGGGGACAGTGAGGGCCGTTGGCTCTGCAAGGGAAGGTGGGCCGCAATGCCAAGGCAGGTGGGAGCTCAGACCTGGCCAGGAAGCAGAAGGATGTGGAGGAGCACATTTGGTTCATGAGAAGTCTAGCGACAGTGAGAATCCAGTGCTTGCACAGCAAGTCTATAGTGATAAGGCAGGTCCAAGAGCAAGCCAGGAAGCCCAACCAACAGGTCTGAGCCAGGATCTGAGTCAGGGTTGAGACAGGAGACCAGGTGTAGATGTACCTGCTGCCTGGCTGCCATGTAGCACAGAAGGCCAGTGGTACAACCTCAGCTTAAAAGCAGTTCCTCAGGAAAAGGAGAGGAAACCCCTCATTTCTAGCTATCTTCACAACAGGTCTTGTCAGCAAAGCAGCTGACCTTGCACTGTTGCAAGATATCAGCTAAGGCTAGAGATGGTCTTTAAAAGGCACCAGCTATGAATATCAGGCACTTCAATAAACCTATATTGACCACATGTGCCTGACACCTGGATTTGAGCAGCCACATAGAACGGTTATAGATTGTTTCAACTTTCTTCCTTTTTTTGCCAGAAGATGGCACTCCTCTCAGAAGAAAGACGATTAGAAACTGTATAGATGCTGTGGCCTGTAATGCTTTGTCTTTGCCATAAGCAGCGTGTTGCCCTCTTAGTCACTTACCCACCCTGATACTAGGATTTAGGAAGAAAGATGGCTCAAACCACACCATCTGGATAGCAGACTTCAGAGCAAAACAGCAGAAGCAGAAATTGTTCTGACACAATTGTACTTGGTTTGAACTGACAGGGGTTGGAGAAACACTGATAATACGTTATGGAAACTACAATTAATTTCTTAATAAAAAGCACTGTTGTTATCATCATGCAAAGCTTTCCCTCCTTAATGGGTTATTTAATTGTGATGTCTATAAAAGTTGACAATGGCTAAACTGCTAGTACACAAAGATGTCTTCTTATATTGACCATTCTTGTTATCTCTTCATACTCTATCATCTTTTGTTTCATAGGTCTGTGTTAACCCTTTGTGGCATTACCTATTGTCATCTCTTTGTGTATCACTCAAGGCAATAGTGCCTGTGGGTGGGACTTCCGTGTGCTATGGTAACATAATTTTTGTTAATTGCGTATCATAAGAGCTTATATTAATAGGGTGATTAAAATTAAATTACAAAATCAAAATGCATATGTACAGTATCATGACTTTGCTATGTCTCATAATTATTGATGCATAATGTTCATGCTTGTGAATTGTAAGGGTATTTGTTATTTGTTGCCAAGTAGTAACAATAATTTTTCAATCTATCTGTAAGTACTAATTAATGTTAGTTGTTAAATTTGTACATATAGTCAGCTTATAGTTATCTGAAGGCAGATTGTTCGTGTCACAGATTAATTGCACCACAGATGCAGGCACAGCTTGGGTTCTCCAGGTTTGGTTTTATTAGCTCTATCTCGTTCTGGATCTGTCAGACCTGTGCTGGCTGCATGAGAATCCCTTGGATGTCTTTGTAACGTGCTTGCCAGTGATGCTCCCTGTTACTTTATTTATTTGCTTGTGTGCTAAGCTAATTTACTGATTTGCTGTACACTGTGCCCTGGAACTCAGCAGCCCTTACCATAGATAGTAATGCAATTACAGTACAGTCCATAATTTCACAGAAAGGGAGTTTTGGTAATGATTTGCTGGAAAGACTACTGGGTTTCAAAATCCTTCAAAACCAGATTGATGTTTTAATATGTGTTTTCAAATGACAGCCTGAATGCTCAAGAGGGATCGGGCAAGCTGGTGTTAGGAAGCTGGTGAGCCTTCTGAAGGACAACACAGGAAGAGTTTAAAAAGAGCAGGACAAGCCAGCCTAGCAATATGGCACAAAACTGTTCCTGTGTCTCTGCTCTGTGTTCTGAGAGGAGGATGCTCCTCAAGGGGCTGCAGTCAACTCACAGGGTTCATGTAGCACAGGCTTCTGTGTAACACCCTGTCAGACTGGGATCAGTTGCTTTTTCCCTCATTTGCTCCAGAAAGCAAGAGTCCTGCACTTGGGTCACAGCCCCATGCAGCACTACAGGCTGGAGGAAGAGTGGCTGGAAAACTGCCCAGTGCAAAAAGGCCTGGGGGTGCTGTTTGACAGCCGACTGAACATGAGCCAGGGTGTGCCCAGGTGGCCAAGGCCCATGGCATCCTGGCCTGTATTCGCAATAGTGTGGCCAGCAGGGATTGTCCCCCTGTACTCAGCACTGGTGAGGCCACACCTCGAATCCTGTGTCCTGTTCCAGGCCCCTCACTACAAGACAGACACTGAGGGGCTGGAGCGAGTCCAGAGGAGGGCAACGGAGCTGGTGAAGGGCTAGAGCACAAATCCNTTAGCCTGCAGGAGGCTCAGGGGGGACCTTATTGCTCTCTACAACTATCTGAAAGGAAGCTGTAGTGAGATGAGGATTGTTCTCCTCTCCCTGGTAGCAACCAGAGGAAGTTTATATAGGATATTAGGAAAATTTCTTCACCAAAAGGGTGGTCAGACATTGGAACAGGCTGCCCAGGGAAGCAATGCAATCACCATCCCTGGAGGTATTTAAAAGATGTGTAGATGGGGGGCTTAAGGACATGGTTTAGTGGTGTAATTGGCAGTGCTGGCTCAACAGTTGGACTCAGTTATATTAAAGGCTTTTCCCAATCTAAAAACTTTCATTATTCACGTGGCTTTAGCTAAGAGTGCAATTTTTTTAACATTAAATACATGGGGGTTTTGTTTTTATTCATACATGTGGATAGCGCTACTCCCCTCGTGGCTCGGGCCGGGCCCCGCGGTGGTGCCGGCTGGTGGCTGCCCGCGGCCCACGCTCGGACTGCCGGCCGCGCGCCAGCCGCCGACAGAGGGCACTGCTGATGCCGCAGCGTCGCCATTCCCCTCTGGCCCTCGACGAGCGGCCCTTTCCGGGAGTGGGCGGGACGGGCGCGGCCGCGGGGCCCGCGGGAGACGAGCCCGGCCATGCAGGCGGAACGGGGCGGCAGCCGGCCCCGCAAGGAAGGGGGCCG
>WBMZ01005651.1:0-51412 GCA_013400975.1 Atrichornis clamosus
CGGGCTTTGTCCGTGCCGGGCGGCAGCGTGAGGAGCCCCCGGCCGCCCCCGCTGGCCCTCAGCCCGGCGCGGGCAAATGTCCGCCCTGCGGCCTCGCCACACGCACCAGCCGGGACAGGGCCGCTGGGGTCTCGTGCTAAAGACAAACCCTGAAAGGAAAAAGAAGTGGAGAGGAAGGTGAACGTACATGTACAAATATGAGAGCAGAGCACACCTGCGTTTGGCGGACACCCACAGCCCGGCCAGTGCTGTCCCCTATGCCTGTGTGGGGGGACAGCTGTGAGAGCAGGCGGTAGCACCACAGCGCTGTGGATGTGCCACTGGTGCAGTGGAGGTAACTCAGCCCCCTTAGTTAGAGCGGCTGAGGTCATTTGGCTTCTTCAGCCTGGGTGGAGAACACTGAGGGGAGACCTCATTGTGGTGTACAGCACTCTCCTGAGGGGAGGTGGAGGGGCAGACACCGATCTGTGGTCTCCGGTGACCAGTGATAGGACCCGAGGGAATGGCGTGAAGCTGTGCCAGGAGAGGTTTAGGTTGGATATTAGGAGAAAACACTTCCCCCAGAGGGTGGGTGGGCACTGAACAGGCTCCCCAGGGCAGTGGTCACAGCACCAAGCCTGACAGAGCTCAAAAAGTGTTTGGACAACACTGTCAGGTATGTGGTGTGACTCTTGGGGCTGTCCTGTGCAGGGCTGAGTTGGACTTGATAATCCTTGTGGGTCCTTTCCAACTCAGGATATTCTATGATTCTCTGATAATATTTTTTCCTACTTTTACTTAAAATGTAGGTGGCTTATGCACCAGAGTTAAGGAAGTGAAACGAGACAACCAAACTTCAGGATAGGGGCATGGATTTCACAATAATGGTGAGAAATAGTCTGGACAACTAAGTATGAAGTGGAGAATCAAGGAAGATCTGATAAATCACAGCCATGTGTAGATCTGACTAGCTGCTAGCATTAAATAAGCCTGCAAAATAATAACTTCCTAGTCTTTTCTAAAACATCTAACTAAACCAGATTGTATCTGTTGAGTAAGTGCAGAAGCTACTGAGGTGTAAAATATTAACTGGAAAGTAGCTTTTAGCAAGACTTGTTATTGGAACAAAGCAATACCTGATGGGTCAGAAAAACTGGTAAGCTGTTTTGAGTAGGATTGTAATTGTAAGGGAGGAAAGGTGTACTCAATGACTAATAATGTTAATATTGTGATCATCATATTTTGGCCTGGGTAGTGTTAAAATGACTTTTACAGTATGCTAGTAAGTACAGCAGACTTCCACTAAAAAACTGAATAGGCAGCCTGTAATTTGATGGGATAGCTCACGATAACCTACAATATTAAAACACTGAAGTGGGCTTTCACTCTCTCCAAGAAGATATAAACTTTTTGAGAGCTATCTACAATTATTAAATACTTATGTGCATACCTGAAGCTGACCTCTACTTGATTTCCTGTATCAACATGCACTTCTGCTTACAAGCAATGTATTAACAGTAACTCAAACAGAACCGGCTTCTGACTCGGAAGCAGCTCCCGGAACTGCACTGACAGAAGCCTTCAGCAGTGAGGGAGGTCTTGCATCTTTCTGACTGCCAGATTATTCACCTCAGCTCCTGCATCAACTCCTCTTGTGCCTCTCAGGGCACTTCTGCCAGCAAATCTGGCGGTTTGAATTTAGTAATTCTCTAATGTTGCTCTATTGCCTGAGCCATTGCATTTTGATTCTAAGGCACCAGAAGATAGCTGTGTGCTATGTCCCTTATCAGATAAAACAGTACCTCTGTGGGAGAGGTGACAATTAGCCTGTGACAGCGTTAGGTATCTGATTTACTATGCTGGTGCTGCTAACTGATTTCATGAGAGATGAAATTACTGAAAAAGAAAAAAACACTTGTGTTTTGTGTTTTGATTTTAAAACAGATACATGTTTCTTTAATTTTCCCTCCTTCCAGTATGTATCTCCACTGACTCACTGTAGGGATTATCTATTTTCCTAACAAACTCTAGCAGATAATCCCACAGGAGACTGGCATTGTACCATGCAAATGGTTTTAGTACATTTTTTAAAAATCTATATGAAATTATGCTGTGTGATTATTCAAGGTATTGTATGGGTCATCATTTTCTTTTAGCACAAATAAAGAACTAGAAAGAATCCTTGGCTCCTAGAGGAATCACTGTCAAGACAAGAATTTCTTCATTTAGGATTTACTAGAAAAGAATTCTTCCTTGTTTTAAAATAAATGCATTCAAGTGAAACCTCAGTAGAAGGTTCCAGTGCTTTCTAGGATTTCACAGAACAAACTATCCTATTTTCAGAACTTTTTCCGAGTTCTAATTTAACTACAAATTATTTGAACATTGGAAAGGTTAGCAACACCCTAAAGGTGATGTAAGTCCTCAAATACTGCTTCAACAGCACTAGATGAAAAGACAGTTACACTGAATTTATAAATTGTGGTTTGGTTTTCAGGTTTTTACACAGGAAAACTTAGACCATTTATGAAATATATTAAGATCTTATTAATTGCTGACTGAAATACATAGCATAAAATAGTTCAAAAATATATGATTGTTTCTGTGCCCTTGCCATTACTGTACAGGCGATTCCCTCCCCATGACGAATAACGGCCTTTCTATTGTAGAGCACTATCAGCGCCAAAGGCTAGATGTGAATAACTGAAAAATGTCTCTCTCATTCTCTGTCTCAACAATAAATAGAACCTCCTCTAAGATTAATATGCTGTTTTATTCACACGACTTCCAAGAAGTCAGCTGATTTCTGTTTCTCCTTGGAACACTCCCAAGAATCTTGCAGAGACTTCCCCTGTAAACTTCTCAAGGATACGGTGAATAACTTGAGCAATTTTACTCTGGTTTAAGTATCTTGGTGATGTTTACAGTTGAATATTCTGTTCCTCTGAATATTGGAACATATTGTTAATCCAGTAATAACTCTTACCTTACTTTCATTCATCAGAGATATACTTAAAAGGTTTGTTGGAACTTCAACAAAATGTTTACATTTGGAGAAGATAGGGCAAATCAGAGAAGGTACTAAATAAATAAATTTCTAATAGCATCACTTTCTAATTAATTTGTAAAAGATGATTTCCTGCTTTGGCCCAGAACCAATTTCTATGGATTTTTTTTGGCTGTACGTATGTGAATTGTTGTAATTGGCAGCTTGGTATTAACAGGGGAGAAGTCATAGGGTTTACTTGGCAGATCAAGACTGTGTCTCTTATCTGGGTATTATGCAGCAGTACACTCTCAGTAGAGATCAAATTCTGCCATCAGTAAGAAATGGGTAACAGAAAGATCATGTCAAAGCTGAGGAGGTTTGGGCCCTAAATATAAATGGGGATTAAAAAAAAAAAACCAACCAAAAAAAAAAAGTCTCTATTGATCCTTCATTCAGTTATGCCTAAAGAGGTGAAAAATAATTTTTGAGTATCTGAAGAAAGGAGAAATTCCCAAATTCCCATTATTGCACAGTACATGGTTTTGATTCTAAAAAGTGAAATAGTAGCTGTATTCCTTTCAGTTAGGAAAAAACAAGGAAATATTACATATTTTTATTAAATACCTTATTGTATCCTCTGTATTCACTGTGTGGCTTTAGGCTTTATTTAACTCATGCTGTAGGAATCTCTAGTGCAGTTACCTGGGAAAGAAAAGGCTTTGAAATTGTTAATGAGTTTACTTCAGTATCTCTTTCTGTTTAGACTGTGCAGTGGTCACTTAAAAACATCCAAAACAAAGACACACTAAGGCAAAGTCATCAGCTCTCTTCCAGCCTGGGGTGCATTGCTTCCCAGCACTTGGATGCAGATTTCTCAGAGTGCTTAACTTTAGATATCTCTTGGTACGTTGAAAGCTTCAGTCATTCTCAGCTGCAGTTCTTGGTACTTGTTCCCTTTGCAAATCATCTCTTAGTTCTCAAATTGGGAACTCCAAAATTAAGGAACTTGGACTGTCAAAAGTTCTCTTAAGCAATTTCATAGATCCACTGCTGTAAGCAGAGCTTATCCCTGCGCTCTGGAATCCATTTCCCAGAATGGCAGTGCTTTCGTCAGAAGAGATGCTTGGAGTCCCTTCCCTCCTTTGCTACATGAATTCAAAATGCCTGTACACTCTCACACAAGTATCCAATACCTCTCCTGCCTTAAGCCTATAGTCCTCTATAGTCTTACTGAGGAAAAAAAAAAATCTTATTAAATAAAAGACCCTAACAGTTATCAAAGAGTTGAGAAAGTACAATCGGAGGTTGATATGAAAAATTGAGTACTGTTGCTACTACTGGTTTATCTGCAAAAATAAAACTTGAATTTGCTTAGAAAGTTGTACGTTGCTTATTCATTAGCTTTTTTACATGTTTACTTTTTCTTTTGTTTCTCTTGGCTGCTGGTAATACTGCCATAGCCTTCTTCAGCGCCCTAAGCTGGACAGTTCTTCAATCGCTTTCACTGGCAATTTCTACTTCATCTTTTTTTGTGGAGGCTGTGGATAAGCAGCTTTTGATATACTTGCTTGCACTCATTTTTAAAATTTATTCTAAATTGGTGTCAGGGTGGTAGTAAAGGCAATTACTTTGTCAGAAAAGAAAAAAAGATAATATAGACAAATCACAAAGTAAGAAAGGATTCCAAATCTGGTCATGTGATGCAATGAAAAACCTGTATCCACCATTCTTAATTCTTTTGATCTGCGAAATTTTTTTAAGCAGCCTGTGGTCTCTACTTCTACAGCATTGTTATGTAACAGTATATTTCCTAATTTATTAATGCTTTTTTTTTTCTGGTTCACCAAATAGCCTCACCTTCCTAATATTCCTTGTACTCAGCCACAGAGAACTTGAAGGGATAGCTGAGGAATTAAAATTGACAAAATCCATACTATTTCTGTAGGTTTGAATGGTACAAAGAGGAAGAGGTGCTCAGGATGGGTCTGTAGGTCCCTAGATCCCCCATATAAGTGGCAGGGTCTGACACATTGACTGCATATTCTTTATGAGATGTTCCAGGTGCTACTGCAGATAACTCTCTCTATGTGGAGGTAGAGGCCCAGTATCTTTTGACAAAACTGAAAGCAGGCTTCATATCTGTGGCCTGTGAGCCCCTTTTACAACCAAGCCCGTGACTAAAGAGACAATTCCCTCAATGGCCTGAAAGGTGACAAGCCTCAGCCTCTCAGCTTAGAAGAGGAGGAAGCTCCAGGCTGTGCTGGATGTCTCCACAGCTGTTCCTGTGAAAGCTGTTCCGCCTGACTCCCCAACTGGAGGGTGTTTCTCCTGTGACTGGGCATGAATTTATGAGCCATTTCTAAAATCTATAAATAATCACCAATTAAAAATACTGAAATAAAGCTTGGAAGAAGGGCAAGAACCCAAACCTGTTGGTTTCTCAGAGAATGTACTGACTTTCTGGCTTTCATTCTTCATGCAGGTCAGAGCAGCTTCAGGAGAAGGGTGGGAGAGTTCCCCTTCTCCATGGCAGAGCAGCCCAGAGACCACACTGCAGAACTGTGGAAACATGGACCTGAAGCTCCTGAAAAAGAAGGTGGCTGTGACTTTGTGATACCACAATCAATGTGTGCAGTTACAAGAATAACAACACAGCTACTGGAATGGGAGTCATGATAAGTGCTCATTAATTCAACTGACTAGAGGCAGAGCTGCTGTGTCTGATAGGGATTTTGATAGCTTTTGTGTCTGATGTGTGTTTGAGTTGACAAAGATCAGAAATGCTCTAGGGAAGCCCCTAAAATATGTGGTTTCTTCAACTGTCAGTTTAGTATTTTTGCCCAGTTTTTTGCCTCAATCTGAAACTTGACACAGGCTGTGGTTTTTAGCACACATCCTTTTCCTTGTTGGCTTGGGTTTGCCTTTGTATGCTGTTTCCCATTCTTGCTCTATTTATTTCAGTGTAAGGGAAATTACAGGGGGTTTATGTCACATGCTTCACTGTACCAGTGTACTGGACTACCTATATGAATTCCAGTGGTGGTGACAGAAAATATACACATTTATTTTATTTTCTTCATTTTTTCTTTTAATTGCTCTTAGTTACAGATAAATGAGAAGTCCTCCTGTTAACAAGAGGGGAATACTGTTGTGCCCTGTCTGTCCCAAAACTACTGCTAAGAGATGTGTGCATTTGATGTTCACAGACTGCTTGAAAAACAAGGGAAAGCATAAGAGGTTTCCTCAGTGTCTACTCCTCCATCTATAGGCCAGGCAGCTGCCAACTGCTTGTGGAAGTGCTTCACACTCCATCCTTGGCTTCCTGATGAAATACCTTGTGCTAATAAAAATAGTACTAAGAGAACAACATGTTTATAAATCAGCAGGGTTTTGGCAAAATAACAACAAAATAGGAATATTTTGTTAATTTTCAGGGTTCAATTTTGTTTCATTGGAATTTTTTTCTTTTTTCTTCCTGGAAAGTTCTAGCATGTACCATAGGACCATTAGTCTAGTCCCTAGAACCTAGTTCTAGTCCCTAGAACCTAGTCTAGTTCTAGGGAAAATAATGAATCTCTGGTATTCAGGTGAGGAGGAAAGTGGTGTAATTCATACTTTAAATGTGGGCCTATCAACACAAAGTTTAGAAAATATTTCACAGAATCGCAGAATATTCTGAGTTGGGAGGGACTCAGAAGGATCATCCAGTCCAACTCTTGGCTGTGCACAGCATACCCCAACAATCCCACCCTGTGCCTGAGAGCATTGTCCAAACTCTCCTTGAGCTCTTGGGGCCATGACCACTGCCCTGGGGAGCCTGTTCCAGTGCCCAACCACCCTCTGGGCGAAGAACCTTTTCCTAATATCCAACCTAAACCTCCTCCAATTCAGCTCCAGACATTCCTTCTGGTCCTGTCACTGGTCACAGAAAGCAGAGATCAGTGTCTGCCCCTCCACTTCACCTCATGAGGATGTTGAAGACCACACTGAGGTCTCCCCAGTTTCCTCTTCTCCAGGCTGAACAGACCAATTGACCTCAGTCATTCCTCATACAGCTTCCCCTTGAGGCCCTTCGCCATCTTCATTACCCTTCTTTGGACACTCTCTAATAATTTAATATACTTCTATATTTTGATACCCAAAACTGCACACAATACTGAGGGAGAGGCCACTCCAGTGCAGAGCAGAATGGAACATTCCCCTCCCTTGACCAGCCAGTGATGCTGTGCCTGATGCCCCCAGGACATGGCTGGCCCTCCTTGGTTGATACCTTGCTGCTAAAAACAGCTTCACATCTTTGTCTCTGTAAATCTGCCTGTGAGAGCTTTGTGGTAGTTGTGTCCTCTTGGCACAACAGTAAATATGGATTGCACAAGCTGTGCTGACAAATCAGCGTTATGTTGTTACCTTTAGTTAGGTTACTAAACTAAAAATATGAGGGCTATGACTTTTAAAACAGTAATATTTTAGAGAAACAGAATAATTTTATTGAATGTTTATGGCAGACTGACAGCAAACTTAGGTATCCCAACCTAAATAAAGCAGAAACCAGATTCATTTCTGCAGGAATGCCTTTTGAAATTCATCTATCGAGATTTTGTAAAGCAGTCATCTGAACTTCATCTCAATAGTTCTGCCAAATGTCCTCGTGGCCCACACATTCTGCATTCTTTGTGTCCACTCTCAGTAGTACATCCTTCCCTAGCTGTGTTGACCTCCCTCTAAGTTTGAGATCATTGAAGCATGTCAAGCCCTAAACCTTAACAAGGCAATTCTAGCAACAAGTAATTTGTCTTTCCAACACTTGGACATCACCTTGAGAAGTGATGTCCAATACTGTATTTTAGGAAAGAAAAAAAATTATACCCCTCATTAGGTTGCAGTCCATGGTCCTCTATCAATTTTACAGAGCTACACCAATATTCTACTAAGTATCCTTTTACTCTCCGTTTAAAGTTGGTTGGTTTTGTAAAAGTAATTCTGCATGCTATAATTTAAGCTGGGGTTCTGTTGTTTTACAAGGATGGACAAAGTTAGAATTATCCCAGAGCTACTCCTCTTCTCTAAGACACACATTCATCATCTGGTGGGTCAGACTAAAAAGTGAATTTACTGCCTCAGAATTATAAAACATAAGATTGAAAACAGATTGAAAAACATAAGAAGTTTTCCTACGTGAGTTGCCATCATGTGCCATGATCAAAGGCTCCTCAGACTACCAATGGTTGGTGTGCCAGTTGAGAAAAGCTGTCCTTATTGTGGTCTCTTTGAAATATTTTGTATTTCTGGTTCTGCAGAAGTTGGCAAAGAACAAGTTTTACGATGGCCTGGCTATGAAAATGGGTATTTGGTAGCTACCCTGGATGGGTAGATCTTTTTGTAGATGCTCTTGCATTGCTTTCAGCTCTCTTCTCTTCCTCACCTGCTGTCTAGTGATGTACTTTGCACTATGCCGTAATGCAATCTCAAAATGCAATAAACAAAAGTAAATCTTCAACAAAGCAAAAAAAGAAAAAAAAAACTGATTTATCAGAAATGTACTTCCTGCTGGCTCATTATCTGTCATGTTTAGAGGCTTACTGCCACAGAGATTTAAACAACAGACGGAAACCACAGTGTTGAAGTACAGGTCTAGTTTGGTTTTAGATCCCTGGTTGTTATAGCAGAACCTCCAGCCTTGAAATAAGTGCTGGGGCAAATTTCTAGGCCTGTTTTTGGGCTTACTGATGAGATCTTTAAAGTCCACGCTGCTGCATGGCTACCTAAGAAAGCCTGAGGCAGAATATGGGATAAGTATTCAAATACAATCTAAATATTTTTCTCTTTATTTGCTACTAGATTTTACTACCTTGAAAATTGCCATGATTTCCTTTTGTCATCAGATACATTTGAAAGTGGGGCAGTTATTCCACCTACTAAGAAACAATGCACTGAGAGGAACTTGCTAAATCTTTGTAAAAATTTTAAGTACACTGCTGCAAATTCTGGTTAAGATCCAAAATACTTTTGTTGAATAACAAGAATTTGGTACTTCTTCCAAACATTTGTGTTTATGGTTAATATTAGCAAGTGCATGTGAAACACTGGAAAAATAAGTTCTCTCATTACCCAATAGTATGATTTTGACTTGTAGTGCAAGTTTTGGTGTAACTTTATAATGACAACTGAAAAGAGCAGATTAATCGATTTTTCTTACGGAAAAGTAAATCTCTTGGATCTTTCATGCATATTTTTATCTCACTCTGAATTTTCCTTGTAAAGGTATTTTCCTTTGATGTTGGCTAGTTGCTGGATTTCCTAGTTGCTGGCTACATTGATTCAAAACAGAGGAAACATTAGTTTTATTAAAGTATGAGTAGGAATAAGGTCCAGCACATTCAGGATTGCATTGCTCCTGGGGGTTTACATGAAAAAGACTGTTTCCCTTAGTTCTATCAACATAAAACTACACTGAATAAGATGCCTCCACTTGTACTTTACCATCTCATGGTGTAGAAAATATGCTGAAGGCAGCTAGGGGTTTCCCTTGCAGAAAGTTGGGAATTGCTTGCTATCACAACAAATCCAAATGAGTTTACCACAGCTTGGGAAAAAGAGAAGTTTCAGCTTCTCCTGCAATCAGTGCTTAGATTCAATAGATCTGAAAAAAACCCTAAACCACGCAGTGTTTACCATGGACAGGAGATGATAGGTTTTTCAACCCCAATACAATATTTTTTCTTCTGTTATATCTAGATTGGAGATAGATCAAAAGTGAAATAGCTTTTGAATAGGTATAAAGATATATAAGATATAAAGATTTCAAACTGGTTCCTGTTTTATTCTTCCCATGTGTTTTAAGGATTCCTGAGAAGTTTTCCAACAAGATCTGCAAGGTCATAACTTGGGAGGAAGCCTAGTTTCTTTCTATAGAGCTGTCCCCACCTTTACTGGACTAAAGACAAACATACCAAGCAGTAACCAGCTAAAAGCACTCTGCCTTTGACCTCAAAGCTGATTATCTTGTAGCTAAGGCCAAAATAAGGGAAAGTGGACTAGAGAGGCTTAAGCTATGAAAACTTGGTTCAAGTTCTTCTGCTGCTACAGTCCTAATTTGCAATAATTAAATGTGATTTCTATTTGTGGTTTTGCTTTTGCATTTGTAGAAACAAAAAAAATTTCTATCTTGACACCAGATAAGATCTACCAAAGGTCATGACATACCCAGATGCCATGTGCTGAAGGATGTAATGTGGCCTACATTGGTGGTACACTTTCAGCTGCCTCACAGCCCCTAGGAAAAGTACTGAAATTAATTGCTGACATTTTACTAATATTATTTGGATTCCAAAATTAGCTGTAGACTTTGGGCAGCATTGTATTTACTTAGAAGTGATACTTCCCCTCAATGCAGAGAAATCAAAAGCACAAGTTCTCCTTTTTAACTCACTTTCCTCTTTAAAATGTGTCATAGCACAAACAATGTGTGTGAAACAGAGAACTAAGTCAGGCTGTACATTTTTACAGTTTGTTGCTTCTTATGAAGCTATTGCTTAACACTTTTCATAACTAAGGAATGTCTTTTCTTTTGGACCTTGAGAAGAACATTACCATGAGAATCCTTACTAGAGATACAGCCACTGTGAAACATCTGTCTTATCGACAAAGTCTGTGTTTGAGTTCAAGAGAATCCACAGAACAGAAAGGGACTTTGTGCAGTAAAGTACTGAACTGCTGATGCCTGTATATCATATAGCTTGAATCATTATAATCAGAAAACAGGGAAATTTGTTAAATAAATTTTCCAGTCTATGAGAAATTGCTCAACCAGCAGTATGTCAGAGGCCAAAGACACTAGCTGACTGGAAGACCAGAGCTCAAATATGCAGCCAACATGAAAGGAATTTTCAAGGAAGCACAGTTCCGTGTTCATAATACAGTATCAAAATCTATAGGGACTCTGCAGCTATGTCCATGAGCATTAGAGAACATGGCCCTCGGTTAAAAAGTACCAGCCTATTCCTGAACTTTGTTGCACTTTGCAAAGTAGAACTGCAGGAACATATTTTGTGTAAGTGTCAGGAGTCTTTGGTTACCAGTGTTGTGCCTCCCATCATGTACAAACACTCACACAGGATTTCCTCAGTGATTCCACCTAGGTTTTCAGCTCTGAATGTAAACCTTTTTATGCTTATTATGAAACTGACATCCTGTAAAAAGGTAAAGCTGTGATATTTCAGAAGATGTTTTGAACATAAAAGCTCTGTCTTTTAGATTGCAGGAGTGGGGTTTTTTCTCTACAGCTTGTTTTAAAAGCTGTCTATTCAAATCTTTTCCTCACTACCTCACCTCGGAAACTAGCTGTGTAAAAGTCCTTCAGCATACTTCCATACCTATGTTTTTAGTATCACTTACCATATTTCTTCCCAAATGCTGTGATGAGCCTCAGTAATGCAACATGAACACTGCAGGTGAGACAAGCCAAGAAAACACACTGCAATGCTGCTGGCCACACCTGCAGCTTCCTCAGAGGCCATTTTCTCAAGTGAAGTTAGGAACTCAGAAGGTTCAGAATTTCCAATCTAATAGATGCAAAGACAGTTTATGGCCTCAAATATTTGTGGTTATTCAGAATCTCAAAGCCTACTCAGTAGGCTGACGGAGCAAGACTAAAGAAGAGAAAGACTGAGGAGACAGAATAATGAGCATGAGAAGTGAGGGAGTCTTTTAATCAATAGAAGATAGAATACTAATTAAGAAGAAAACTATGCAACTTGTAGCCAATGAACTTTAATGCCTTTGTTTGCCAAAATGTATTAATAGTGAAAACTTTTGGGAGTTGTGGTGCTGGTTTTGTGAATTTGCCACCCAGCCTCCCTTTGTGTACAGAACTGCAAATAAATGGAATCCCTTGACTCTGTGTGGGAATTGGCCTCTCTCACACCAGGTGAAAGAACCCATTTTGGGACAACATAGGCATGGATGAAAATACAAGAGAAAATCCTCAGGATACAAATTAAGATAGTTTATCTGAGGGCAAAATACTGACCTCTATCATTACACGCATTCAAATTAATGCCAAGAATCCATATTTTAAATGTAGAAAACCATAGAAAATGGCTTAGTATCACTAATGCTGGTGCTTCCAATACTACTGAACATGTTCTATCTTCTCCTTTGGCAGTAGGGTCGTGTCCCAGCTAACATCAAAGCAAAGGAGCTGATGGTCACCTGAAAAACTAAGGCAGTTCTCAGCTGTCTCACAGCCTCTTGTTTTCCACTCTGCTTTTTCCTCCATCTCTAAGACCACCTTTATAGACTACTCCACTAAATGAATTACGATTTTCTCCAGCAATTCCTTTCTGCTCTTTCCAAGCAGCTATGAGTGTTGTACAAAGAGTATACAACCAGTCTTTGCTGCAGTCATGAACTGGAATCACATTAATAAGCTGATTGTTTCCCAAACTTTAGTTCTTGATGTATATAGATTGGCTCGTGGATTTCAGCCTCAGAAGCTGATAAAGAAATCTGCCTGCAGGGCTGCTGAAAGAGCTTATCACTCCTGACGGGTTGTGCTGCACATTAGAATAGGGCTAACAAATAACCCTCTTGAATTTTGTACGAATTTCTTATGCAGTGATTGTCTTATTGTCTCCTATCAAAACAGCACTAAAATACAGAATCTGTATTTGTGCAGCCTTTCATTATTTTCCATTCTGAATGCTGTTATTCTGAGATGTTGCTTTTCTTCTAATGTATGTAGAGGAATTCCAACACAGCCTGAATGGTTAGAGAGCCTGGAGAAGCTTTTCTGCCTCACAGGTTGGACCCCATGTCTGCAAATGCTAGGAACAGATCAGTCTCTCCCAGGAAGGAAATAGCTTTGTCTCTTCTCACTGAGCATGTTCCCATGGAACCTGGTGGAAGTGGATCTCCTCTGCAAAGAGAAAAGTCTTACACAGGTCAGCAGCTGCTTTGCTCATAGGATCTGCTGCCTTGCGCAGAAGCCATTTCTTACCAAGCAGCTGATTAAAACCTTGCCTTACTGAAGCAGGAAATCCTGAATGTCATTGTATTCATCAAATCCTACTTCCTTCCTATCCCGTTCAGACTCTGATAGAACTTTTCTTAAAAGCTATAGCCAATGTAGTAATACTACAAAAAGTATTTGCTCACTTTAGGGTATGCTCTCTTTCATAATGCATTTCTAATCTCTGTAGGTCTATGTGTGATAAAAAATAGGAAAATAAGCAAATAAGCTTGCAGAGCAACACAGAAACAGCTATAGGCATCTTGATAGGAATGCTCATGAATGAACATGGTTTTCAAAAGGTTGTTTGTTTTACACCAGGTAGGCACTGGCAAGGTAAGTGATGATTAGATGAATAAATATTCTGTCGGATGCTGCTGCAACCAGACCGTGAACACCATGTGTAAGCCAGAAAGCTCTCGTTTCATGGAACGTCCGACTTGTCATTTTGGGCCAATTGCAAGAGATCCTTGCACGAGATAACAAACTAATTCTGCATTGGTAGAGTCTGTGAACTTGTGAAAGACATACTTTCACTTCTGTTACACCAAGCAGAGCTGCAAGGTAGGTGTCCACATGCTGCTTGCTTTATTCTTACTGGTGGACTGTTTAACAGCGTGACCTTGGGACAGATTTGAACTGGAATGAAAAAGGAGAGGAAAAATTTGGGGGAGAAGTAGAAATTGTTACTGTCGGCTCTCATCCAATTCTGGTTTCCAACCAAATAAATGGATCTGTTCCTAGTTAGTGACAAGACCAAATTCTTCTTAGCAGGGACAAGTGACCAGTAAAGGTAACAGTGCTTGTTTTACTGGGGTTGCTAGAGGGGAGGTACCTCTTAATTTTCCTCTCTGGAATTCCCCCTCTGTGTGTTCTGGTCTGACTTATTTCCTCCTTTCTGCTGTCACTTTCTGTTAGCCCTGGACAGGGCTGGGAGCTCTCATCATTTTTTGGTACTGAATCCAGAGTGAAAGAGTAGGAACTGTCCAGTTTGCTAAGGTGAGTTTTTCCTCAACCCTTGAATACATGCTTTTTTCATGGTAAATTCATCTAATCTTGCCTTTTGTACATATTTGTGATTGCAGAGTGTCAGTATCTGGACTTGTGTTGCTTGAAATATTATGATGGATGAAATATTATGAAATAGGATGACGTCTGAATGTGGGTGAAATTTTGGATAATTTTTGGTGATTTTGTTTTGTGGCTAGCCCTGTGACTTGCTCAAAAGGTTGCTGTAGTTTGTTTCAGTCTTTGTTAAGAATGTTTTTGTATAAATGTGCCTATGGAAAGTGAAACTGAGAATAATTGAAAGAAATTGGCTTATTTCCATTTTTTCTGGCAAAACAACCTAGAGTTTTACTTTCCCATTTAGGTGGGCTGAAATTCTGTCTCGAAGGAAGTCATTGAGTTAAAATGTAGGCAAGTGTCTGCTGTGATTCTTCAGTTCATCTCACTGGTGGGATAGGAGAGCTGGGCACGACTGTGACACAGCAGGCGATACTGGATATGAAAGGCAAATTCTGCTCTAAATCACAACTCTGACACCTGCAGGGCACTACTTTACTGCTCTGCCTGATCTTGTTCATCTCCAGCACCAGAGTAATATTGTTGGTTCCAAGCCAAGCTCATTGAAAGGCAAAAACTCCTTTTACCTGATATTTATACTTTTTCTAAATTCTTTAAACTCATCTCTAAGGGAGACAAAGAAGACTGTGGCAGAATATAAATCAACTTCTTTTTTCAGCACCATCTCTGTTTTTCTTTCATTTTAGACTATAAACTGTGGAAAGTAACACCATTCCATAAGAAAGATAAAGACGGTCAGCAAAAGTAATATCTCTTGTTAAGTCAGGTAATAAATAGGAAAAGTTAAACTGGCTTTTAGGTGTATAAGTTTTTCACAGATCTGAAATAGAAATTAAAACCTTCAAAGCTAAATATAAACTGAGCTCCATTACTTGCATTTTACAAATAATTAGGGCATTTCTAAAAGGAAAATCTGTGTGATACCTGTGGAGCAGAGGAATTGTTAATGATTTCTTTGTGGAGAGGTAAAGGAGACAGGTGATTGTAACATGGAGGGGTTTTCATCTTTCCTTGCTGCTGGCTTGCTAACCTCCAAGAACATTATCCGAAAACATTGCCTGTGGAAAAAGCCAGAAAACAGCCCTGCCTTCAGTGGAGTGCATTGTGCACCTTGACATAACCTTGGCGGGGCACAGAAGATGAGAAGAAACTTTCTAAAGTTGTTGGGGGAAAAAAAAGGCTTTAAAATTTTGGCAAATGCTACTGAGCTTTTCAATCAAAGTACTTTTGAAGCAAAGTACCGGTGTTTCCATGGACTCCTTATTTACACCTTGATATAACCTGCTTTTGGTCAGCTTGTTTCACTCAGATTCCTGTGTAGCACTTAACGGGCCTGAGGTGTTGCAGGAAAATAGCACTTGCTCAGCAATCTTTGTGTTTAATTTTTCAACTTCCTGTCTTCACAGCAGTCCCACTCTCTATTTTTCTGTAATCTAGGACTTGGAATGTTATGAAAGACTTGGATGTTATGTCATCCTCTGGTTAAAAAATGTGTGATTTGCATGGCACTACTACTCTTTTCTTGAATTATCCTCAGCTTCCTAAACTGATACAATAATTAGACTGGAGGGGATTTCCTCTGTCCCTAAAATGACTTTACAGATTTTCATTTTCTTAACCTCTATACTCATGTGGGAGATCATTCACTACCTGTTAGTTCATATGTCAACAGACGTTTGGGAAGGAAACCCCCTAAAAACTCTCCTGAAATCTCCTCTACTTGACCTTATAATTGGAGTAAATGTTACATTTTGACCTTTATAATCCTTTATGCTCTTAGATATAATTTGATTTTAGTTAGTAGCAGGCCCCATTGCCTAAAGACTTTAACATGTTAACCCTTAAACATAAGACATTATTTATTTGGGCAAAATGATAAATCAAAATTACCTCCATTACTTTTAGAAATCTGAAATGCTCCATTTAACTTTTATGACTTATATGTGATTTAAGCGAATACCTATTCCTTCTTCATCCTTGTACAGTGATGTTCACGATTTCTTTCACTACTTTTCCAGCATTTTAAGTTCATATGGTATCACTTGGACTCTAAAGAGCACTGAAAAAAGCATTTTGAGTCTTGAAAGTGAGCCATGTTGTCCTGCCATATATGCAGGATGCAGAGCTAAACCAAAAGCATCCTGAGTAGGAGCCTGGCAGTGTCAGGAGTGCCCAGAGTCACTGCAGAGGTGGCACATGGGGCACACGGGGCTGCCGACTGCAGCCGTGCAGCCGGAGCGTTTCGGCTGCTGGAGAAAGGAGGTGTTATTTAAAGATTTAAAGAACAATATTTGCCTTAACCAGTGTCCAAACCACAAAGGGTTGAACTTTCTGAATGGCATGGAAATACATTTGGAAGTATGTCCTGTCTCACCCCCGCCCAGCACATGCCCTTTGTGCATGGAAGCCTCGCAGGCCTGGGGACTCCTGTCCTGCGGGTCCCTTGCTCCTGCTGAGAGCTGGCTCTGGCCTTCACAGCCCTAGCACAGATGTAATTACAAAATTTTGTAGTCCTCTGGCATGAAACTGTGCCAAACACCCATTTTGGCAGCCCTGGGTCCCATGAGACCCCAAAGGGAATGTAATATCAGTAAATTGAGTTAAAATCATGTATCAAACAACAGAGGAAGTGCTGAGCAGTACAGAGCTTATTCATCCTTCACCTCAGACAGGGGACTGCTGGGGTGCTGCAATAAAAAAGGGGAAGCTCTGGGAATGAAGTTGCTCTTGTAAACTAGCTTGGTAATGGTCTGGTTTCATTTTGTGTGCTTCAGTTGCAACATGTAGCAAAACACTTGCTGTCCCTGAGGTGTAATTGTCCTTGCCTCTGCCTCTCTCCATGCAGAAATTTTCATCTTTCAAAAACTTGCTGCTTTATTCACAGTGTGTTTTCCATGGTGGCACTACATTTTTAATGCAGCAAAGTACAGCTGCTATTAAAAATGTGTTGGTTCAGATGCAGAAAGAAATCCCAGCATCCTAAATCCAGTGTAGTCAATATAAAGACACTGTGTAAAGATTTGTGTCAAAACCAAAACAATGAAGAAAAAAATACCAGAGTAAGCTGAGAGCCATTCAGACCAGTAAAGCAAAAAAAGGCAATCTACCAAGTTTTTCATTCTTGAAGGAGTGGCAGTCTTCATTCTTGTTAAGGTAGAAGGGTATGTTTCTCTCACTTCTGTGCACCTGGGTTATAGCACCTTTTACATTCTGATTTTCATCTCTGTAGCCAGAAACTTGGCACTACCAAGACTTTCCCTTGGTTTCCTCTTGAGATCTGACCATTGTAGCTGAAAACATATTGCATTACTTATGTATTTATCCACAAAGAAATGTTATTGAAAGAAAAGTTGAAAATTAGAAAAGCTTTTATAACTATTAATTAAAGCTTAGTATTTCCATAAAGATTAAGTAGGCCTACTTAGTCCTTTCCATAGGATGTGCTCTTTCCTTTGTGTGCTGTAATCAAGCAGTTTGTCAATCACAGAACTTGGAGTGATACATTTGCCTGTCTTGCATTCCCCTTATGCCTTCTGCCCAATTACTTCTCTGACTCTAACCCCAAAATTATATTGACTCAGAGGTAATTCTTCAACAGCATTATCTACACAGTCTGGCAACCCAGCAGCTTCTGAAAGGCCCTGTTTTGATTTTGATTGGGCAAGGCCCTGTTGATTCGAGGGGGCAAAGCAAAGTGTTGCAATAAACTGAAAATTTAATCTGATTTGTTTGTAACCTCATTCTTGGTTCTCATGCAGGTTTCTCAACTTCTGCTTTCCATTTATAGTATTCCAGGCAATAATATCAAATTTTTGTAATTTTGGCAATGTAGTAAGGCCACAAAACATGAAAAAGGAGAAACACCTTAGTGCAGACTACTCCTGGTTGTGGAACCTCACTGTGTTCACCTGCTTTTCAAAGTTCTGGCTCTAGATTCTGGCATTTTCTGCAGCTAAATGCAGAAATATCCATTTCCAAGCTGTTCAGAGGAGCTACCCCATAGAGGGGTAAGAGGAATGAAGATGTCTTTATAACAAGGCAGCATGTAGTAGTGTGTGACTAGGTCTGCTCTGCCTTTTTCATCACAACTGTAGTGTTAGCTGTATTTCCCTTTTTCCATGTTGCAGGTAGGTTTTGTGGTACAGCACTTGCTCCATGTTTGCACACCTCAGGAAAGGAGACAGGTGCAACCTGGGACTTAAGTGGCATTCTGTAAAGGACAGAATATTTGAGAGCCATTTATTAGATATTCTTCATTGCGAAATATGGTGCTTGATGCCAAACTGGACTTTCCATGGTTGTGGTGTGTGGACACTTGCTTTAACAGGAGATGGTCTGAAAATTTTGCTGGTTGTTCTTTTCGTCCTGGCATCTTAGTGCTATGGTGGAGTAAATAATTTGGATCACCAGCCCAGCTGACATTCACACCAGTGATCTCTAAACACTGAAGAGCCAATATTTGGATTTGAAATAGTTTGATAAAGATGATGAATAACCAAGATGTAGTGTTATTCTATACCTGTGGAATATCCAGGAGGAATGTGTGAACTTATTCTCGTGTCTGCTACAGTATCTGGAAGGAAATAGAAGGGAATTTAAAATGATGTGGAGGAAAAGACAAACTATCAAGAAATGTAACTGCAGCAGTCTAAGCAGGTCTCAGTCTGAGCAGTTCTCATATAAACATGGGTGACAGAAGCAGGGTGCACCTTAGGTCAGTCAGATCTGTCTGGATATTGTGTGGCACTCTGCTTGGAAGGCTATAGCAATTCCTAGCTTGGGAGCAGGTTCATGCATGAGTTCTGCAGGGGAAAGAAAATTGTTTAAAAAATGTGATAGATTCCAAACTGTCAGCGAGTGCCATGTTACCAGAAGTTAATTCCCAAGGTGACCATGCCATTCTGTACACAATCAACCATATAGCTCAGGAAAAAAGTCTAGAAAATAAGTGTTCTCTCTTTCACTGTTCCTTCTTGTGCTGTGGGGATGTCTCCTAGTGCCAGCTTCTGGGTTTAGGAATGGGATGTAGCATCCCAGGCAGAAGCTGCTTCTCCTGGGATTCTTCCATCATCTTCTGGACTAAATCTGCTGGATTTGTGCTTGCATCATTTATATCCTCATAAGGGTTTGCAACAGGAGTTGCCACTTATTCAATACTTGGCACTTTTGGTGCAGGTGGTCAGACTGCAGTATCCCACTCCTCTCACTGGAGTAAAAGATAGGTGAGTCTCATTGCAGCTCTGGATCTATAAGTTTAAGTAGCTCAGGGTTATATCTCAATGCAGGTCTTGGTCAGCAATACCAGCTCCCCAACCTTAAGACCTCAGTGTCTTGCCAATTGAAAGCCACAGTGGAGGACTTGTGGTTTTGACTGATAGAAGCTGTGGCTCTCATAGTTAACTGCTGTGCAATTTGTTTTCAGATAAAGAGACAAACCATGGATTCAGTATTTGTGCCTGAAAACGGCTACCTTGATTTACTGCACAGCGATATCGATCCATTGCATCTGTGTACTTTCCTTGATCCTAAGTTACCTGGAGATGAAGAAGGTGACTTCTCTACAGGTTAGTAAAACACTAAAAAATGCTTGTTTGGTTTAGTCCTCATGCTGTAAATTATTGCCATCCTCTCAGCTGCAAAGCCATCTAATGGCAGTTTATTATGCTGACTGGGCTAAATTCTACAGGCACTTCGTGTTACGATACAGTAACTCTGTGTGTATCTGTACAGACAACACTGACTGCTTCCAGAAACTGTCATGTTTTTAAACTGTACATATTTACAGCATCCTGCTCAGTCAGTCAAACAAAACACACTGTACAGTCACGCATCAGGGCGTGAAAATGTCTTTCATTTGGATATCATTCCTGTAAGTAGTTTATTTGCAAATGTTCCTGTCATAAGCTGGCCAAGTGTAATTGTCAACACCTCTGTGGCTTCAAGCCGAAAGCTTTTCAAAACAGAGACTTTTAGATGAGTTGTGATGAAGACAGTCCACAAGCAAACAGCATTTCATTGCCTTCAGAGATCCTAAGGCACCAAAACAATGGACATTCATTACCAGATGCCATTTTCCAGCTTTTGGGGGCACAGTGATTTTATGATTCTATGACAGAGGAGAAAGCAGAAGAGCCAGGGTGTAAAGATGATAATTTCTTGCACTTCAGTTCCTACAGGTAATCAGATCAGATTGCCCTGGCTCTCAAACTTTGTGCTCCTGAATTTGTGTGGAAGTTGTGGACTGTTCTGCTCTCCCTGAGTGTTGCATTATAAAAGTATGAAAGTGTATCTGTTCTGTTGACTGTGGTATGGAGCCTTAGGTGAGCTTATTTTAAACAAAAGGGATGGACCGTGAATTGAAAGTGGCGATGAAAGGAGAACTGATGTATGCCAGATATGAAGTCCCATAGCTCTGTGCCCAGTAGGTGCAAAATGTTTCCAAGTTGGAGGATACCACCCCCTATCCCTGTGGCTCTCATGAGTGACCAGTGCCAGTAGGCACATGGGCAAATCAGTGGAGAACTGAGCACCAGAATCTGGAATCATCTTTGTGATTGATTATTTCCCAGGTTGAGCTTTTCCCTCTCAACTTCTGACTGTTAAAACAGCTACAGGAGTGTTTCTTCACCCCATGGCCTCACTTGCTCAGTGACTGAAAGTAGAATGAATTAGGGATCAAGGGCTGACTCTCGTGCTATCACATATGTTTCACTGATTGGAATACTTTTGAGCCTTAGCAATGTCTGAGATGATGTAGGTAAATCAAACACCATCACCACCAGCAGTTACTGGAAGCTCTTTAGGTGTTAGCATGGTCCCTGGCATGGTTTTAGGTCCCTTGGCAAACTAGCAGCTTCACAGGCTTTGCAGTGCAATTCAGGGATTAGCATGGACACAGCATTGTTCTGAACACAGAATCTGGATGACACCACCAATATCCTGAAGAAGAAGAAGGTTTAATAGGCTGAATGAGTCTGGGCTTTAATGTCATAGAATGGATTTAGGAAGTATTTTATTTACTAGGTGAGGTGAGGTGTCAAAGTTTAGCAAAAGAAAAGGGCTGTTTTCCAGGTGACTATGAATCACTGAGAGTTCAGTTTTGTTCCTCCTTAGCCAACATACAGTGAAGAGCCAAAGCCTTCTGTGAAGTAACAAATCTGCCTGTTCTGCATGTCCTGCTGTCTGGCTTTTTCACTGCTGGGTTATGGTATTCATTGAGCCGATGCATATTCTTTTTCAACTCTAGATCTGGAAGTTGTTGCCAGCAATTGTGAACAGTTAAATCATATGGATTTCCCATGTACAATGGAAAATGGTGAAAATGGAGATGGGTTTCACCTCTATTCCAACAGCACAGATGCTTACGCTAAAATAGGTATGAACACAATTTTTGGTTTTTAAATCATTATTTTACAATCACTTGCTATAGCTATTTCTTACAAATTCTATTCTCAATCTGAAGCAGTGGTATTTACTCAAGCTGCCTTTCCCTCATGTGTGGTAGATCTAACCAAAATACCTAAACCTGTGCACTCTGGGGAAACAGATAACAGTAGCTTGTGGTTGTTGGGGGAAAATCTCTCTATTAATGTTGCCTTCTGCTTAATACTTCCTGTCTCAACTTCTTCTTTCTTGTGATCTTTATTTCCTGAACAACAAGTTACAAGAAAAACTTAATTTAACTCTTCAATTTCACTTACACTGCAGGGTTCTGATAATGAGGGTAAGCTTACAAGGGTTTTGCTGTGAAATCTACTGTGTCATTACTATGTTCCTCTTTTATTTTTTGCTTTTGTTCCTAGCTGAATTAGTAGAATATGTGCTCAAGGATCAGCAGGAGAAGCAGGTCGAAGACATTTTTGGTAAGACTAATATGGCAAAGACTCATTTTCTCCATGACAGTGTTCTGGCTAACATGTGCTTCACCCCCCTTGTTTGAATACTAGTAACATTTGTATACATCTGGTATCTACTTTCTACCTGGGAACAGCATCCCAGGATTTTCTTGAAAAAGTGAGGATTTTTTGCATTTTTGTAGGCCTTTCTCAAAGAAGGCAGTTTCATCTCTGACCAGTTGCTGATCATGTCACTGTGGCCATAGAATATGCACAGCTCAGCTGTCCAGTGCAGTAAATGCCCTCAGGTAGCATCACACTTACTCTGAGCATAACAGGGATGATACACATAAAACCCCAGAGGACTTAGCATGGGTATAAACACAGTTCACACACATTTATTTCTGTCCAGCATGCACAGAGCTGCCTGAGGAAGGGTGCCAAGTTTTACTTCTCACCCTGATCAGTGCAGCAATGCTATAATATATATACATATATATATATGTATAGTAAATCACTCCTTCATCCATCCTTGACCAGAGATACTGCTTGGCTTGTGGTGCAAAATCAGTGTTTAGGTAGCAGCACAAATACAACTATTTACTATTTCAGAATATATGTTTATTAATAGGTGACTGTTGAGAAATTCACAGAATCAGAAAGATTCACAGAATATCTGTATATCCTGTGTATGTTAGAGCAAAATAATTTGGAATAATTTACCAAAGGTCAGTCCTTCCCTACAATAATTCTGGCTACAGGAATTTGTGGGAGTTTGCACTAATGGCAATATTTATATTGGTTTTAGAAAAAAACAAGATACAATATTAATACTTAGTAGGAGAATGGTATGGATAACTTCACAATTCTAGCAACACAAAATATAAAATCTGTTTAGAACCTTTGTCTCTTAAAGGATCTCATCCTTTTTGTACATAAATTGAGTAGTAGTGAGATCACACTGTGACACAGCTGTTTTATCCTTTGCTCATCATTAAAGCACTGAGGAGTATTTATGTTTTATTAGCCACTGAATTTATGGCAGTAGATTAATAGTTTGCTGTTCAGAAATTAATCCAGGGTGACAAAGTCTGCATTCAGAGCTCTGTGGGCTTTCTAAATCATATGCATCTGGATACATGTTTTATCCCATGATTTGGTTTTTATCTTTTATTTGCAGCATATTTCATCTTTGCTGTCTGCTGGTGTGTTTCTCTTGTTTTTACTTCTTTCTGTAATTTTTTTAGGAGAACAAAGGTTGACATTTGGCCATATTTCATATTTTTAGCAGGGGACTTTATTTTGGAAGAAATGAGTGCTGAAAACACTGAGAAATTTCCTGACATAAAGACGCAGAAATGTCATAAACGAAGTAAGTATAAAGCATTGAGAATTTGAAAGGCTGTGTGTTTGACTTCTAAACTTGCATTACAATCCCTTGGCTTTAGCACAGCCCCAATGCATTTCTGATGCAGTTCTTTAGTCATACCAGATGTGCCTCCCCTGCCTTTGTTCATGCCCGTGGGCCGGAACTGAAAGCAGCTCTTCTAAGCATAGAATTTACAATTCGCAGAATTTGTTGTCCTGTAACATAACATCAGGCATGTTGAATTTCTTCGCATTTTTGTCATCCTCGTGACAGGGTTAACTTTGTTTTCAGGATATCTATAGCTTAGCAAGCATTGGCCAAACAATTCCCTCTTTAATGGCAAGAACAACAGCAAAAATCTTTGACTGGCACAAAAATCTGCAGCCTAATTAAAACTTCACAGTCAGAGCGAAATAATATGAGGCTTTTCACATTCATTTTTATACATTCAACCTTTACAGTTCTGAAATAGCTGAATTGAAACTGGTAACTGTTTCTTTAAAAAGTTAAAATAAGTTTCATATGGTAAACTTAAAATTAGCAAAATTTTTTGTCACTTACTATGACCATCCTTTCTTTCAGCCTTTTTAGGCTCTGCAGAGAGTTACTCTGAGGCTTCAGAACCCAAATACAAGAAAATTGGTAAGTTCAATAACTTCAGCCAATGCTGAATAGGAAAAGGTTATCAAACATATATTGTCTCATGTTCCAAAATCTCATCCTCTGTTAGATATTGTAACTCTACCTTCTAGAAGAAGTTTGTTCTTATAGATTTGGTGATTTTGATTGTCATGCATTTTCATGTTTCTGCAAAAATCACACTTTTATACTTCTCTGACTAATTTATGATATAAAAAATCCAGGTCCTCTTATCTGCAACTATTAAATTGTGCATCTTAGAATCAGCTACATGGTAGCCTAGGAACATTTGGATCCTTATGCTTCAAAAGTGCACGTTCCTGTCAGGTGACAGAAAAATTACTTTCTTAACATCAGCAGAGGCACAGCTGAGCTTTTCTAAATCCCCCTGAGAGAAGAAAGTAAAATAGTGGAGAACTGGGGGCCAAATTTTGTCATTTTTATCATGTACACTTTTTGTTTCACTGGAGTTTTGGAAGATGGCTCACTTGGAAGAAAGAGGATCAAACCCAGGAAACACAAAATTATGACCTGAGTCATATTACTCATCAGGTCAGAGTTTTGCATTTCGTGGGTTTGACTCTCTTTGTTCCAAGTGTGATATCTTCAAAAAGTCCAGTGAAACATCCTAGTGAAAATAATAACTATGAAGGGATGGTTTCTTGGCCCAGTCCATGCTATAAAATCCTGTTGTCCTACAAGACAACACCTGGCCAGATGCTGGAACTTGTTCCCTAGGTGTAGACTGGTGCTAATGTTCTTACCCAACTGTAGCCTAAAGGAGTATCTCAGACATATAAACCAGCAAAATACTCTTCCAAAATCCATGTGAGAGCAACCAGTTTTGGATGGCTATATTGTGTTTTGAATTGACATGTGACTCAGGTGCCAGCACACCTCACAAGCCTCCTAAGGGGAGCCCTGACTGTACCAAACCCTTGGGGTCATGTACGTGTCAGGGAGGGCAGCCAAAGCAGTGTGTGGCCTAGGGATCCATCCAGAGTGCTTGGATCATGGGACTGCACCTCAGCACAGATCAGGTAAGGAACTGGTGTAGACTGGATGAAAGTCATAGAAAACATACATGTGCACCGTGACTGCGATCAAAGCTGATATTCCAATGTTCATGTGGAGTTTTGAGGGAGTGGGGAGGAAGGATTGAGCAAAAATAGCTGTGAAAAAATACATTTGGTAGTTCTGGGAGGGTAATCAGAGTTTCAAATGAACTGGTACCTGCTGATTGTAGTTGTTTAGACACAGGTGTAAGTTCCTGGCACATAGTACACGTTATAGGTGGATTACCTTCTATTTGCTTAGGTTTCTTTATAGATTTGGCACTTTTAAAAGCCTATGTTTATGCCACACTAACAATAAAAGTTTTCCATACGGAAATGGCACATCAGTTTTAAATGCCTCACCCTACAGATATCTTGCATTCCAGTTGAAAGTATCATCACAGAGCTAACAGGTGCTTTGGAAAGCTGCACCTGTCCTTTTTCTGGAAGTCCTCAGAATCTTATTGGTTTCTCTACGGTCCTTGGCCCTCTGAAGGTGCAAAGGAAGGAATATATACACAAGACAGTACAAGTACTGGGTACAAAAAATCTACTTGAAAAAAGATAAGCTACTTGACAAAATCAGGAATTTATTTAACCTGTCACAAATGAGTGTCACAATATGATCCTGCAAAGGCAAATGCACCAACTCTTCAGAAGTGTAAGACTACCTAGAGTAAAGAGAATAATATGTACTAAAGTTCAAAGTATTGAGCCAAGGATGAGATTCTTTCAAAGGAATTGAATGAAATAGTGGCACAAACCTCAGACGTTTGTAGCTCCTGATAAAAACAACAGACCACAGAAAGTGATGAAATGTAGTCTTACTTGTTTCTGCTAGGCAGGAGAGGGAAGGAAAAGCAAAACCAAGTCTGAGAATAAGGATGTGGCAAAAACAAGGAAACTAGCAGACTAATCCAAATAAGCAAGTGTGTCTTATTTGATTTGTAAGAAACTTTTGCTAAGCAGATGAAACTGTACAATGCACGAGTCTCTCTCCCCATTTGTCCTGTTCTTGAGGGAAAAAAGTTCTGCAGGTGAGATGCATCTATTAAAACTCCAGTGTTTGTGATTGTTCTTTGGGAAATGTTTAACACAGACTATTTGTCCCTACAAGCACTGTAGTGTCTAAGTAGAGAGTCAAGGTCCTCAGTTTATTGCTCTTGAGCCTCTCTGCTCTTGTGCAATATTGAGATAGCAAACTGTGCTTGGAAAATTAGCGCAGCCAATGCAAGACCTTGTTATGTCTTATCTGTCAGTCATCCATGTGTAAGATCATCACACCTAGATACATCTGGAGGTTTCTAGGAATAAGACAGGCCAGGAAAGCTGAAGAAAAAGAACATTTAAAGGGTGAACTACTGGGGGAAAAAGAAGCAATTACTACAGAATTTAATAAATACATTTTCAATTTTGAGAGCTGAGTACTTTTCAGAAAGCTATTGTGAATTGTTCTTGCTTTTGGAAAATCAAAACACAACTGATCAGAATCAAGTGGTTTATAATATCTATTGAGACCTCTTCTTTGGTCCCCTTAACTTCTTTCAATGAGATAACTTTCTCCTTTTGTTTTGCTATTTTATTTTAAAGTGGAAGTCCCTACATTGTCTGCAGGGAATGGCAGTTTCTTTGCTATGCCTTTGAACAGCCATCCAGTGAGCTGCACCTCTCTAACCAACCAGCACATGTCCTTTTCTGTTCCTGCTACCAATGGGCTGGAAAGAAGTTCCATAATTCCTGGTATGTAGAGTACAGCTATAGGTGTGCACCTGTACACAGGCTGATTTATACAAGGGGAAAACTCTCTTATAAATCTTGTCATTGACTATGAACAATGGCAGGAAAAACAAGTATGGGAGCTGTTTCTGTCAAGC
The DNA here is from genome assembly GCA_013400975.1 of Atrichornis clamosus. Classification (NCBI taxonomy): domain Eukaryota; kingdom Metazoa; phylum Chordata; class Aves; order Passeriformes; family Menuridae; genus Atrichornis; species Atrichornis clamosus. Next base: position 26,836 of record WBMZ01005651.1, read on the forward strand.
ACTTAAAAGTGTGGCACTCACCAAAAGAATGAAAAATATTCAAGGGAAATTAAAAGGCCATTGCCCCTAATGAAATAGAATGAATCTTTCATTTAAGTGGTGAAGTGTGTGTTATAAGAGAACAGTTATTTACTATATGCTAATCTAAGTAATTACTTTTCTTAAGAACAGGAATTCACAAAATTTTCATTAATAAACTTTAATTTAGTTCCAATTTCTTTTTCACCCAGAGGTTTGTACAGGACTAAGGGATAATTACATTTGCAACAGTAGAGCAAAATCTAGGTTGTGATTTAGCTCATAAATACTGAGGAGTCATGGGCTGTGTAGCTGCCTGGCCTTGGCCATGCTGTGTAGCACAGGGTGCTCACGGTACATTGCAAAGTGTTAATGACAAAGGCACAGTTCAACACCTTTCACTGTTAAATCTGTGCTGGAAAGGAACCAAAAGCAGTGTGTAAGTTGGAAGTCTTGTAGTATCTGATGCTAGCTGAAGCAGCATAAAGTAGCAGAAGAAATTCTGTCACACCTACAGAAACTCAGAGCTATGGTTGATTAAATTGCAAGCACTGAATAATCAAAAAACTTTCCCGGTGTGGATTGAGAGGGAGGATCTTGTCAGCTGCTTGTACAACCTGCATGACGTGCAGCTATGTGGGAAGGATGTCATGCAAAGGAAAGTAAAATTAATGCAGACACATACTATTTACACATTTTATCTTTTTGGATCTCTGTCTATACATTTACAGGCTTTAACTGAAGTACTTTTCTTTGTGATAATAGAATTTCTCTTTATACTGTTTAAAATCAGTGGTTGCTAAAAGCTGGGTAATACCTTGCATTTCATGTTCATTGTACCTTGTAAGAGTTTTAAAAATTGATTCTATGGACCACGTGTGATCCTACGAATTCTCCACAGGGAAGATTTGCCTGGAAGCTACTAGAAAGGATAAGTAGCTTTTAGAAAGCCTTTTCTTTCTTAGAAATCTGCAGAAAGCAGGACTGTTTAAAATCAGAAAAGTAATTATTTTGCACTCATTTCAGGATCCTCAGAACTTTTGACTGCAGAGTGCCTACCTGTCAGTGTGAAAGGGTGCCAAGAGAATCTAGGTTTTGCAGATCCTTCTCAGCAGATATTTAACTTTGTTCTTGAAAATGGCACATCTGATGTTATAATATATCCAGGTAAGAGCAATAGCCTTTCATCCACATAAATAGGCATAAAGTGCTGAAAAATCACTGCTGCCAATAGCAGCATTGATTAAATTCTGTTACTGATAGCTATGATATGCTGAAAACTACGCTTTGTTTCTTGCCAGTGCTGACTTCTTCCAAGGAAACATTAATACCCCCAAGTTTTCCAGTTAGTTTATGTGGTAAGTAGAAAATTGGTTTTATATATGTACAGCAGTTTGAACTGGGAGAGGGACCATATTGCTTCTGCTCAAAGCCAATTCTCCCCTCCAGGCTTTACTCATATTGATCTTATTGAGGAATATCAAAATTGATGGCATTTCCTTCTTTGTAGTGATCACTGGCTGCTTAGTGTAATCCAAAGAGAAGTGCAGAGAAGGGGTTGTAGAGCTACAGGTGCAGCTGTATTTCAGCAGCCAGTCCACTGTGTTTGCTATGATGTCCAGTTTCTGCAGTAATGCAAAGTTAATGCAAAGCCCGGTGTGCTTGAGCACCCTCAGAAAGTGGGAGATGATCTGGTGCTGGCATAGCCTGAGCAACTTAACTGCTCAGTGCTGGCAGCCAGACTGCAGCCAGCTTCCATGGAAGCCCTAAAACCAACATGATGGCGGCTAATTTAACTAAACAATACAGGAGCCTAATGTACAGAAAGGCTTATAAAGAAATTGGAGCCTTGGTCAGCATATGACAATCCCACCTCTGGTAACAACTTTCCTGAGACACTTTTCTTCCAGCCCTCAGAGAGCTGTTGGAACCTGGAGTTTGATGTCAGTGTTCAGTTTCGGATCTCTGTACAGGGATTTGTTGCCCTCTGGTGGCTTCCACCGCCCCAAAAGCAAAAGTATAACGTGGGGACTAAGAGGCAAATGTCCCTAGGTTTGGGGAAGTCTTTGTAAATGATGTATACTTGTTTATGTGAATACACAATGCTGATAATTCCAACTGATTTACTGCAGCACAACATATGTATGTCGCAAGCCTCAGAATTCCAAATGCAGAAGAAAAATTAGCGCATAAGATGCCAAGCCAGTTTATCTTCCTTTTTTAAAGTTTTTTGCTCCTAACTGCTCTGACCAGTTTCCCATCTAAATGTCTCATTACAGATTTTCTTCAGTTCTTCCATCCTGTTTTTTTATTTAATAAAATAAACAGTAAACCAAAACCAGACACTTGCTTGAAAACAGGCACAACTCTTCTTTATTTAATATCTTAGGTTGATTTTTCTTCTACAAGGAGAACTATCTTTGCATCAAATGTATTCTTTCACTGAAAAAAGGACTTGCTTTATAGAAGTCTGTCATGCTTCCCTGCTAGTAGCAACTCTGAACTCAAATTATTCTGAAGGTTGCTGGCATGCAGGATAGGAATTAATTTCCAGACCTCTGAAATGCTAAGATTTGTATTTTTTTTTAGACCACATTCTACATCAAGATGACCAAGATGATATTATGGTATGAAACACATTTGTACAAATTTAGGGAGATTAATCTGTTTTGAATGGGTGATCTTTAGCATATCTGCTCTGTGTGATTATGAGACTGTGAGATTGGATTTGTTACAGCCTCTGTCAATTTAAGTTCTGTCTTGCATCTTCAAAGCTCTTCCTACCAAAAGTTTTGTCAAAACTGATACTCTGTCATTACCAGTCTGTAGAAAATGTGTTCTCTCTAAAAAATTCCCAATTTCTTTGTGTAAAGGAGACACTGCTCATCTGACTCCAGTGCAAAACTCTTCAGTGTTTTGAAAGCAAACAGGTGAAAAGAAAGAAAATTGAACAGCAACAGGACTTTGTCAGGAAGAGTACTGGGTAAATTCTGTCATCAACCGTCACTTCTCTGTGACTTTCATCCTTAGTGCTTAGTTACAAGGTGTAGAATAACAAAAGGAAGGTGTTGCTTTTGAAGACATAAAGAAGCACTAAGTGTGAACAGGAATTTATGCAAAACACTGACATTTTAAAAGAACAGTGGATGTCACCTTGTAATGGTAGATCTTCTGCCTCATGCAACTGTCAGAACAGCTGTCATCTTGTTTGGTGCCATTCTGCCTCCAACAGTGCACATCAACAGAATTCTACTTGTATGAGAACTGTTTTGTTTCCCTTGTACAATAAAAAAAAATATCTTACTCTGGATGTATGTTGCAATGAACTTGAAAATTTGCATTAATCTTATTGTTAAAATTAGTAAAGCTGACTCAAGGGTTATCTATCTGTCTTCTTCAAGTATATTGTTTTGTTTCTCCAGATTCAGAAACGTTTAAAGAAGTTCAGGATTCCATAATTTCTTCTAAAGAACCTTTCAAAAGGCCAGGTGAGTTTAGAACTCTTGAACTTAAATCTTCCAGTGTATTTTGGAAAAAGAGTCTGTGTTTCTTTACATACAGAAAAGCTACTTGTTGTAGGAATCATCATTGAACAATTTGTGAAGCTATTCTGAGGGTCTGAGCACAATTTCTGGTTTCAAGATATTAGACTTGACTACCTTTAGATATTTAGCAGTAGTACCTCCCTAGAAGATCAGTGTACTTAGGTGGTTTTATCATCTGCGTAGAGAGCTCCAAAATTATTCAGTTCATAGATCTAAAAGTGTCTATCGTGCCTGCACTTCTAAGCTGCAGTTGCATGGGATAAATCCAGACCTATGGCCTTTATGGGAACAGATATGCTTTTCCTATATTACAGATAGGACTTAAACCACCACAAAATGATGCTGTAATTTGTGGACTGGTTTCTTCAGTTTGTGTGTGCTTTCTCTTTCTCTAGAGCCAGTGGAAACCTTCTGTACATCACTTAAGGATTACTTCCGAGACACGTGCAAATCTGTGATCATGGAGCGGGAAGTAGATCTGGATCACCTGTTTATTGATGGGACACTTGTTCAAAGTCAAACTGAAACCAAGACTGGAAAGAACAGTGCAAAAGCAATGGAAAAGGAGCTGGTAACTTGCAGTCTGCAAGAGAAGGAAAAGACACCCATTAATAGAAGCCAAATATTTCAAATCCCACAACGTAAAGATTTAGACACTAAAGTGATTGTGGTGCTGGGAAAAGCAGGAATGGGCAAAAGCATTCTTGTTCAGAAGATCTGCCAGGACTGGTCCAATGGAGAGTTTTCTCAGTTTGAATTTGTGTTTTGGTTTGACTGCAAACAAATAAGCTTGCCTGAGAAGCGATACAGCCTGAAGGAACTGCTTCTTGAATTTTTTGTAAAACCTCAAGAGGGAAGCAGAGAAATCTTTGAATATATATTGCAACATCCTGCTAAAGTCCTTCTGGTTTTTGATGGTTTTAAAGGATTGCACGATCACGAGCATTTTCCTCGTTGCTCAGCCAGCCAGCCTGAAAAAGATTTGTGCAGTATAAAGGAGCTGGTTTCAGGACTCATCCAAAAAAAGGTACTCAATGGTTGCACTTTATTATTTACAGCAAGACCAAAAGACAAACCATACCAGTACGTGCCCAAAGTGGATAAGACTATTGAAATAGTGGGATTTTCCCCTCAGCAGAGAGAATTGTACATAACCAAATACTTCGAAGGATTACCCTACAGTGATAGTGCACTGAAATTAATCAAAGAGTGTGAGTACTTGTTCAGTCATTGTTACAGCCCTGTTATGTGTAGATTTGTTTGTTTTCTCTGTGAGACGGTACTTGAAATGGGAGAGAAAAGTCTTCCTTCAACTCTTACCGAAGTCTTCCTGAAATTTCTGCAGCAGAAGATAATGCTTATGCAAACAGATGTTGCAACCACACAAAATCAAGAGAGCCTTGCTACCCTAGCCCGTATAGCCTGGTGTCTTGGAGAAAAGCACCAAAGTGCCATGAAAAGTGATCTTCTTCCTTCTAAAGAAGTTAAAGAGTTTGCTCTGAAATATGGATTTTTCCTGCCATTTGCATTCCCCAGACATTCAGATAGTGAAGAAGATGAATTTGGGAGCACATTCTCTGATTTTGTCATTCAGAATTTCTTGTGTGCACTTCACCTTTCATTAGCAGAAGAACTCAAGAATAAAAGTCTAACAAAGTACCTGTCTTTTCCATCCAAGAAGAAAAAACCTTATAACTGGTTAGATTTAATGCCTCGCTTTTTGGCTGGTTTGATGTTTCTCCAGGATGACCCCTACTTATGCTCCCTTTCAAATGAGGACGCAAAACAATCAACCAAGAAGCAGAAAACACTCTTGAAATACATTAGAAGGCTGCAGATCAATCAGTTCTGTCCAGAGAGGTTGCTGGAGCTTTTACGTTGTGTTTATGAAACACAGAGCAATTATCTTCTGCAGCATGTGGCCTTAAGACTCCAGCCAGATCTGTCTTTTCTGGGCATAGTTCTTACACCACCTGATGTCCATGTACTGCACTCTATTTTGAAAAGGTCAAGAAAAGAGTTTTCCTTGGATTTGCGAAGCAGTGGCATTGACATGCAAGGGCTGAAAGCCTTGGTCAGCCTCAGGAATGTGGTATCCTTCAGGTTGGTCCCTCTGTAGTGTCAGTCATAGTAGCACTGTGTGTAGATGACCTTCAGGCAACAACAGCCGTCACATCTGTTGGTTTTGCTTGTTTTGTCACTTCACAGGGCCTCCCTCAGTGACACAGTCAGGCTCTGGAAATCTTTCGAACAGACAAAAGACTACGAACTGCTGAAAGCATCCACAGAGAAATTTGTTCTTGATCCCTTTAAGGCAAAGACGATGAAGGACATCAGTGACCTCTCTGACCTGGTAGAGATGCAGGAGAAGATGATGAATTGGTAGGAACATTTATGATCAAAAGTCCTCTTATACCAGCAATTTATGAAAACGGGGCTTCACTAACAGTGCTGGACAATGAAGTTGCCTGCTTGTCCAAAGGAGAAGTAACTTAGGCACTGCACTCCTGTGTCATCTCAGGGTGTTCTCCTACCCCAGTGTGAGGTGGCTGTCATGGCAGGGAGCAGCAATGACAGCACCATGTAGAGCAGTCATCAGAACTGCCCATAAAAAAAGCCAGCTGTCATTTCTCTTTAATCTCTGAATACCATCTTCAATTGCTTTCAGTTAAATAACTTGGGCTAATTCTTTCCCCCTGTAGCACCTGGGCATAAATGAAAGCCTGTTTTGCAGTAGTCACAAATGGCCTGAGTCAGTCCTTTAGTCCAGGAGGTAAAAGCTTGTGTGACATGGTCTGGAAACCCTGTGTTTCATCCTTGCTGGTGATGTGGCTAGGGGATTGGTTGCAATTAAAAGCATGCAGAAATAAAGTTTTTGCTTGGTTTTTTTAAAATGATGACTTCCATTTAATATGGGCAGAGTATTTTGATTAAAGTATACACAAAATCGTTTCATGTTTGACAGAAAATAGTTGATATAGAAAAATGTCTTTTTAAGTTTTCTTGGAAAAAGTGCAAACAACTGCAGTATGAAAGGAAATTATCCGATTGAAATTACTCTGTTGAAGAAAGCTCAGAGCAGAAGTTACTCTGAAGTTCCCTGGTTCCTCAGTTAATGCAGCAGTGGTTTATTTTCTGTAAAAGTTTACTAACAAATTGTTTTTAAAGCAGTGTTTTGGCTGCTAAAATATTTATCATACTCTGGTTCTCCTGTGATTTATTTAGTGTGCAAGATGCATCTGATTGCACCAGCTATGAAATTCCTGCCATCAGAAACCTCAGAAAACTGGAATTTGCGTAAGTACTAAACTTCTACTGATTGAGACAATCACATTTAAGGAGGAGAAGTCATGGATGTTGGCTGCAGTCATGCAACTGATATATAGTCAGTTTATGGTAAAGCATGAAGTAAACCCCATTTATTGCTATTTTGCTTTTCTCAACTAGATTTATTGAGTTATGGCCAAAACTCAAAAAGAGCCATTTCTGGCTCCTGCAGTGATATAGATCAACAAGGTTCTACCAATTTTGTTTGATTTTACTACAAGTTACCTCCTTACCACCAGGTGTAGATCTTGTGCCACAGGGTATAAAATACCTTGACTGTGGTTCCAACTACGTGGGAAATATTTTTCTCCCCAGAAATGCTCAGCTTTCCTATCTGAGCCTTCTGATGTAATTTTCTACCCTATCAGAGCTAAGGCCATGAGAGGATTACATCAGGGAATGGCTCCCAAATAAATTATTTAGCACCCTTTTCCTGGAAGAGGGAAGGTTGACTTGGTAACACTACTTTAAAAATAAAGGTTTTGTAACATTTCTTTTTTGCCCACAAACTGTAAGCAGCCCCAAGGCTATTCTGTTGCTCAAAATATCCTGCCATAGCCTGTGAATTAGTTTGGGCAGAAATTGCAGCAGTGCAACAGAGAATTCTCATCAGGTTTTCACCCATTTCCTGCTTTCAGATGTAACCCAACCTGGGACTACTTTGATTGGCCTCACTTCTCATTTTATGCTGCTTTTCCTTCTCCTTTCCTCTTCCTGTTTGCCTTTATTTATTTTTTGTTTCAAATTCTAATCCTTTTAACTAGCTGAACTTGTTCTGATACCATGGAAACTCCAAACAGGATTTGAGGGACCGATGCTTGGAGCATGGATATCAAAGTGCAATTCATGCTTTGAGCTGCAGTAAAATGTTGATCTTAAGTTAGTCTGAATTGCCATTAGTTGCATGGGAAAAAAATTTTGTTTTCCTCTCAATTATACTGAGATACATATAAATTTCAACTCAAGATTATACTTAAAATGAAAAACCCGAAAAATATAGAGAAAGAACAGAAATACAGGAATCCAAAACAAGTGAGATGAGTCTTGCTAAGAGGAGCTAAAAAGTGGCAAATGCATGTGCCTCTGCTGCTGTGCAAGCTCTGTCCTGCCTGACCTTAGCCTTGTCAGTCTTCATCTGATGCTTCACAGCAGAATTCCCTGGTGCAGGTGGTAGAGAATGGCTCTTCTGAGGAGTGTGAACTAGCTTGCATTGGGGGCTACAGGGAAAGAACTTAAAAATCATAAGTTTTGCTGTTTGTGAGTATGTGAAAAAATTGCTGTATGTCTGTGTTTTCTTCCAGGCTGGGTCCAGCATGTGGCCTTCAAGGATTTCTAAAACTTGTGAAAATTCTTGCAGCGTTTCCATCACTTCAGCATTTAGAGTGAGTTCTGCTAAAGATTAATTTTGCTAATGTTGCTCCTCAGCAGCCCTTGATGATGGAGGAGCTCTTGTACCCAAGAAACATTTTATTTGCCAACAAGACTCTGTGTTTGATGACCAAACTGAACAGCAGAAACATCCCCAGACTGTAACAGCAGACTAACAGCTGACACTCCCCCTCCTCCCTCGAGACACTTGGCCATGGTTTGTTCAGAACCCCTCAGTCCCTTCCCAGGGTGTTTCTGGGGGCCGAAGGTTCAGTACAGAGCCCACTGGGTCCTCTCCCCTCCCTGCCCCAGCACTGATCAACTGCCTGTGGTGACTTCTGTCTTCACGGAAGCTCCAGAACGTCCACGACAAACCAGCTCTCTCTTAATGTTCAGCTTCTTTACACTAGAAACAGTTGTACCAGCACTAGTCAGTGTTCTGCCATGATATCTGTGGGAAGGTGACTGGGTTTTGAGTGGGCCTTCAGCCTCACCCAGCTCATTGACCATTTGTCTGTACTTTATCTGGCCTTTTCATGATATTTCAGAAAAACAATATCGCTTTAAAACTATGTCCAATATATCCCAGCATTAACTGTCAGATCCAGTATCCAAAATTGTGACTAGATATGAGGAAAAACTTCATTTTTAATACTTCCTCTCTGGAGAAGGAGCTGTTTAGGCAAGGATTTACAGCCTCTGCTGGATTTTGTCACTTTTGTATTTTTGTGTGCACAGGAAATCTCATTTCAGCTTAGCTGGAACATAGCTATTTCATAACCATTTTAATAATCTTGCATATCAAAGGAAATGGGTCAAGCCATTCAACTAGTAAAAGAAAAAAAATCTCAGGCTGTAAATTTGGGCAGCAGAAAGCTGCTTATTACAGAAGCTGTAATTTATGTGATGCTTCGTGCTGATTGAGGCTATTGCAGAGAAGGAGCTTTTCAAGATAGATAGAGTGGTCTCTGAGGTGAATAAACCACAAAAATTTAGATTAAAAGGGAAGCTAATTCCCTCTTTGTCGTCACACAGCCTTGATGCTCTGAGTGAAAATGGCATAGGAGATGAAGGAGCAAAGAGTCTATCTGAAGTCTTTCCAACTCTGACATCACTGGAAACATTAAAGTAAGTGCAAGGTTAACAGTTCTGGGAAATTTTGAAAGAAATAGATTAAACCTAGAGGCTTAAGGGACTGTGTGTTAACAATTATGGGCACAAGTACCCCATGGGCATAGAAGACCAATGAGCCTACGGAGATACTTAATCTGTACATTCATTAGACAAATAGGTTAATCCTTCCTGATTTCCCTTCAAGGGCTCTATTTTGTCTTTTGCTTTGCATTTGGTCTAAACAGATTGCCCAAATTGTCTTTTTAAAAAATTGAAAATTAATTTTCCCCATATTGTAATAAATTAGAATAAATGTGCTCAACTAACAAAGTGATCTCACCTACTATAGTTTATCACAGAACAAAATAACAGACCTGGGTGCAGAGAACCTTGCTACAGCTCTTCCTTCCTTGTCTTCCTTAAAAACACTAAGGTAAGTAGTTGTATCCTGTTGCGTTGTTTTGTACAGCACACCTTGCTGTCTGTCAGAAACTACTGAACAGGGAACAAATGGGTAGCACTGGGCACCAGCCAAGTTTTGACTCCATTCTTGCATAAAGTCTTTGGAAAAAAGAGGAGAAAAAGTATGACAGACATACAGAAGGATATCTCGGGAATAAAGCATGGGCTGGACTGATTTTTAAACCCAATCCATAAGACCCAGTTATGAATCATGCCCTGTACAGATGTGCACTCAGGGCCATCACCTGCTGCAAGCCCAGGGTTGTCTGTGCTTGCTGATACAGGAGCAATGGTCCATTCCTCTGCATGACAATACCTGGCACAGGCCTGAATGGAGTAGGTTATGCAAGAAATCATGGTGTGCAATTCTAGAATAATTTGGTGATGTGGAAACCTTTTGAATGCTGTGCCTCAAATCTTTGAACTTCTTTTTCATTGCACATTTTTAATTTGGTCTAATATAGACAGAAATGTTCTTATTATTCATAGAATAATAGAATCTAGACCTATTTTTTCTGTAACTGTGCTCAGTGAAGAAGGATGTGGCCATTTGCCTTACTTGACACAGAAAATATGAATTTGTGTTTTAAACTTCAATAAATAACTTGAAAGTTATGATGTACTAACCATGTTTGAAAACCCTTGATCTAATACATAGTCTGTTTACAATATCCATTATTCAATTGTGACTATACTGGTTTGGTTTTCTGCAGCTTGTACAATAACAACATTTGTGATTTTGGAGCAGAAAATCTGGCAAAAGTTCTTCCTGCAATGAAATCTCTAAGAGTGCTGGAGTGAGTATAAAATCTTCTGAGATGCCCCAGGAAAACTTGCTTCCCTGGAAACTGAAAATACAAATGTTCCTTGTTTGGTTTTGAGGAGACAGAAATTGAGGAAGAAAATTTCAGGGAAATTTTGCAGGGAAAATGCGCTTATGCAGAGTCCAGATAGTCAGTGATTAGAAAGGATTAAGGAACATAGAAGCAAAAGTATTGGTGTTAGGTGGGAAAATAGGGTCATGGGGAGCTGGAGAAGGACCTCAGGTCCATAGAAGAAGGATCTCCTCAGACGAACTAACTCAATGAAGTTCCCATTCAACCTTTGGAGTATATTATTACAGATTTTTTGAATTGAGAATCTATTTTGGGGTGGGTTTTTTTCTTTTTTCTTTCTTTCCCCATCTGCAGATTAGCCTGTATAGTGATTTTGCTTTTGAATGAAATGTTTGATTACACCACCACATGATGTGATCTGGATTAACAAAGTTGTTTTTATTCCTCAGTGTTCAGTATAACAAAATAACTGGTGTTGGAGCCCAGCAGCTGACTGACAGCCTACGAAAATGTCCCCATATGAAGAACTTGGTGTAAGTCTCTTGACAGGCTGTTTGCTGTACCTTCATTTTGTAAAACTGGGTTAGAGATCATACTAAAGCTGTGTTCTGTATTTGTCAGATTTATAAGAGGCACAAAAGAAGACATCACCCAAATACAAAAGCAGCCACAGTGATGTGAAAAAAAAGTAGTCTCTGGTTTCAGCTGCATTAATTCCCAATGATCCCAGGCAAGCAAGCTTGTCCTGCCTTAAACAGTTTACATGGAGCCTCCGTTTGTTAATCTTCTACCCTCCCAGAGAACCAGACCTACTCTGTGCTGCACAACTTGTGTTTGAGGGATAAACAGTGAGCAGCCATCATTAGAGGTTAAATAGACTGAAGCTACCAGTGCTCATCCAGAGGAAGGGAGTTTGATGGAAAGTTAAAGAACAGTTACAGAGACAGGGCTGTAGAGTGTCCTGTAACCAGAGTCAACAAGGTTATGGAGGACTGAACTGCTCTTTTTCTAAATCAAGATGTATTTTCCTTTGTTCCATAGCTTAAATACTTTCACAGTATGATAGTCAAGGGGAAAGACAACTTAGAAAAAAAAAAGGAAGGAAACCCCCCCAAACACAACAACAAAAACAAAAACAAAGCTACAATCATACCAAACACACCAAAAAAAAAAAAAAGGTGAAGTAAATGACAGTTCTTAAAATCTCTTTCCTTTCTCAATTTGCTCTTACAGGATGTGGAATCCAACCATTCCCTATGGAGTTCTTGAACACCTGCAGCAGCTGGACTCTAGGATCAGTGTGTAGATTCAGAGGATTCCATAGAGGTAACATGACCCTTGGCTCCCTGAGTCAAGGTGTGTTTCTGTGGGAGCTGTTGCTCCAGGCTCGCTGGGAGCAGGCACAGTAACACCCATGGGTACACAGACAAGTAGGGAGATGCTGCCCTGGAGGGGCACAGGTCAGTGCCACATCAGGTTCCCTCTCCCCCACTCACCTTGCATCCCCCATCTCCCTGGTACCTGCACCAGCAGACTGCAAGTGCTATATTGAGAAAAATGGACTTTTAGAACTCCCAGTCTAGCCCAGTTCAGTGACTGGCATCTGCCCTGCTTACCTTCTCTTCTCTGTTGCCAAAAACTAAAGCTCTGTGTACTTCTCATGTTTAATAGATGAGTTCTGTACTCCTCAGAGATTGTTTTGTATTGATTTTAAGTAAGTTCTTTCACTTTTCCTTTGTTTAATACAAATCCTCAGCAGCTGCTTGTCTCACTATGAAGCTGTACCTGTACTGCACTCAGAGCAAATCACTCGCTCCTGCTTTCCTTGTTCTCAGTCTCGTTTTGTGGTGTAGCCACTGGCAGCCACTGGCAGCCACTTTTACTTCACTGATTCTGCCTGCACAGTTTCAAGGATCCTTGAAATAACTGCATTCTTAAGAATTTTAAAAGTTTGCTGATGATCACCAGGATCTGACTGCCTTGATGCTCCTGGACTGAAGGAGCTGCAACCAGCATGGGAAGTTAGGGGGTTTGTGTAGTATTTCTGTTTCCAGTTTTCTGCCAAGTGCCTCCTCTTGCTCTTAAAAAAAAATTATGCAAGGTGCATCAGTGAAATGATCTCAGTGAAGAATGAGATGCCAGAGTCAAGCCAGATACCAGATGCCCTCCAGCTTTTTTTGGATGGCAAGAAAACAAATTGCAGTGTGATCACTACCTGCATGAGCTGTGCTTTGAATGGGCCTGGCCATGGAATGGCTGCAGTTCCCAGTGGCTCCCTAGACCCTGCAGTGAGCCAAGCTTTTGCATGACTCCTGCTCTCAGTGCAGTAATCACCAGATGCAGGCTGGGCTGTTTATATGGCACTGTCCTGGACACAGGTTTTGGAATACTCGGGTGCCGTAGCAGCTTCACAGACCAGCTTTAGAGAGCAGCAGTGAAAAACTGTAGTGGTCCTTAATAGCCTGCAGTCAACTGAGTCTTTGTCCTGTTGAACAACCCACTTGGGAAAGGAGACATTAGGGATATGAACACTGTGAGGAAACCTTCTGCATTAGCACTGAAGATAAATAGCAGCAGGAAGCCTGGATCCTGTCTCCCAACCTTGAAACATCCAGCATCTACCAGTCACTGTTGTCTATGTAGACAGCTTATCAAATATATGATTTTGGTAATCTTAAAGGTGGTTAGGCTGAGAGGCATACATCTAATATTCTGTTTTCATCCTTTCACAGGTGTCAAAAAGAAGAGGGGAGGGCGTTCTCTGTGCTTTCCTGCCTTCTTATGGCTTTACGAATCAGTGGCAAATTTTCATGTTTGTTGCAAGAAAGTCACATTTGACTTTCTAAGTGATGCTTAAATTGGGTGAATTATAAAGTTTTAAAAACGCTATTTGAAGACCCAACTCTATTCCTACTGAAGCAATGATGAGTTAAGCAACATCAAGTTTCAAAGATGAAAGGAGCATCAGGATATTGTGATCACCATTAAAAGAGACCAGGAACCACCGAGATATTGATAGTATAAAATTCCATCACTGATTCATCAAAGAGCAAACTGAAAGCTGCTGTACCTGCAACATCTGGAGCACTGACAGATCAAATCTGATTGTTTGTTTCATAGTGCCAGTGGTAACTGCAATCAAATTTGGTCTGATGATTCTGGGATTTCAAAGCTCAGTGTTACAGGTTTCACCTATCTGCAGGGACTGATTTGAAGCATTAGGGTAAGGAGCATAAAAAAGAATCATCAGCCCTAGAAAATGCTCTGATATTTTAAGATTATTCACAAGAATCTAAAAGTGGCTCTTTTCTTCATGCTAATAATCTACTCTCTTAAGGGATAGAAACAATTCTCTTGTTACAGAGTCCTTCAAAAAGATTGGGGGAAAAAAATAAGTAACGAGAAGAAAGAAATTAAAAGTGAACTAAAGATATTAAGAATTTTTCTGACATTATCACAGAAATCAAAAAGGAAACAAAAAGCCAGTTTATTGCACACAAATCCTCAAAGTGACAATCTATGAATGTTTTTGCTTTGTCTCAAATGAAAACTTTAAATTCATATACCTGGGTCAGGTTTCTTAAATGCAGCTGGCAGCATAAATGTTTACAAGCACCAATTTTATACTTGACAGAGATATCGCTACTGTATGTGGTTTATGTGGCCTTCTGACAGAGTTATGAGTAAATAGGCAATCACAGACAAAAGCACATTTCAAAGCATTATCATGTCTATGCTGCTGGTTTCAGTCACCTGTGGGCCAAATTTCATCCTGCTGACTGCAACAGCAAACCAATTGTCTCCTTTTTTTCTTTTATTTCTGCTCTGTGAATATGAAGAGAACTTGCAATTGTACAGAGGCAATTGTCAGGTCAGGACTAGCATTCTGGCTTTCTGTCCATCTACAGTCCGAGACAGAACAATGAAAAGGGATGGAAAACCTGGGAATGTTCAGTATACCACAAATAGGGAAGTCTCTACTTCACAGTTAGCTCAACAACCTGTTTGAAATCCCCTCTGCTAGGAAGCACTGACAATACTGACCCAAGGATCTGTACAAACTAGAAACTCTCAACTAACCTCTCAAATACTCTGTTACTTGGTATTTTAGAAGTCCCTACTTTAAAGAGTTCAAAACCACAGTCTTCATGTTCTTTCCAGCAAGTTCTCCTCCTCTGCTAGTTTCAGTGCCTGCAGAATCTTGACAGCAGGGATAGCGAGTGAACAAACTGAAGAAAGAAGGGAGGAATGAAGGTCTGTTTGTTGTTTCTGAGAGCAGGAAATCAGACATAATACATGAAGGAATAGAGACCAAGGTGGAAAAACTTTATGGAGAATAAAATTATAATTAGAATGTGGGATTTTTCATAACTATCTGCATGGTTCTTCTCTCTAGCCAAACTCTAGCCAGAGTCATGGATAAAAAGGATCTCATTTAAACTCTCCTCTTTGAGCTGCTTGAATGGGAGGGAGTTTGAGCCAAATCTTGTGTGATATTCCCCTCAGCCTGCAGCACTCCAGCTGTGCACATCTATGGTGAGCCCTTGTCTTGGCTTCTCTTAACTGAGCTTTGGATGACAGATGCCCCTTTAGGGATATATTCTGCAGCTGCACTTTACTGTGACTGAATCTGAGAATGTGCTAAATATTACACAGGCAGCTGAATGTTACAGGATGCTGTCTGGACTGCTAAAATCATGTTGGGAATACTGCTGTTCTCTGAGTTAGTGAAAGATGTGTGTTTATAATGTACAGATTGTAAATTTTGATACAGCATTTTGGTTGTCTTTATACATCTTTTCTAAAGTATTAATAAAAGTGAGTATTTGGTTTTACAGTACCTTGTAGTACCTGTTGAAAACTATTTTTACTTTTCTCTTGGAAACACTGAAACCAAACACAAACTGCTGGCTTCTAACACAATGACAGGCTCAGGGCTTCATCCTGCAGGTTAGTGGGAAGCACTGTGTGCAAGGGAGACAGGATGGTCCTGCTGGCACTTAGCAGTTCAGTGGTCTGGAAATGGAGAAATAATTCTTTCTTAACAGGCACCAGGATCTTGCAATGCCAACTGACAGACTGTAAGTTCAGGACTAGGAGAAACAAATGTGCTGACTGAGGCTGCCTGCTAATAAAAGCAAAAAGGCTTTTTTCTCCTTTCTAAATCTTTGCAGTTAAAAATTCTAAAATTAATCATGGTTCAAAGTCTGGATATTCTTACGGCACAAAGCTCCTTCAAAATGCTTTTGTCATGAGTGCCTTGTGTATAGAAACTGAATGCACTGGCTACCCTCAAAGAAGCTGTTCTGATCAAATCTGTTCTAAAAATCTTTTAGGATGACAAAAATGCTGCTCTCTTTATGTCTGTCTCTTTTTGTTGTCAAAAAAGCCTTGTTAGAATGCCAAGGATTGTGTTACGATGTAACACAGACCCTGTAACACTCTCCCCATCCTTTAAATGCATGAAGCTGGGCAGTTCTGAGAAATCAGAAATCTTGATCTAAGATTCAGAATCTCCTGAGTGACTTGGTGGAATTTGCATTGCTTTACCTCTGCACTGTGTGGCATAAATCCACTGCAGGGAAAGTATTACAAGCTGCTAGATATTGCAGTAAGTACCAACAGTGACAAGCTGAACTATGTTCTTAAAATGGCATATGTGTGACCCTGAAAACCTAGTGAAGCCATCTCTGTGAACACTATGAGTTAATAATTATGGAGGCAGCAGGAATGCCCCCTTCAGTAGCACAGTTCAGCCTGTTGGTAGCAAATGGGCACATGAACACAAGCTTGACAAGTTTTTAAACTTGGTTATTCTTTCTACAGGTACCTACATGGGGATTTAGTTCCCAAAATGTATCTTTATGTGATATAATATTGTATTCATTCCCGAATTGCCAGCCAGGGATTGCATGGAACAGAGAACTTGTCAGTGTTTAAAGGTCCTGAACTGCACCTGATGAAAGCTATCTTGAAGAAAAACTACTTGGTTCAATGCCAGTGCTTCCCCTCCTGCAGGAGCAGCTGAAAATTGCATTTAGGACACAGAATTTTGAGAACTGGGAGCCAATTTCTACTGCCTAGGAGCTAAAAATTGCCATTTGAGTGCAACACACTGGGAGTATTAGGAAAAAAAAATATACCCAAGTTTGTCATTGTTTCATGGGGAATCTAAACCATCACCCTCTTGTTCCCTTATACTGGCTGTCAAGAGACTCCTGACACCATCTGTCTGGATTGGGAAGCCCAAGCTGGGAGCAGATGGCAGACACAGACTGCAGAGGACAGACATCACGCAGAGAGTGTCAGGAGAGTTGTTTTCAATTCTGCTTTATCTGAAATATTCTTGATACATCAACTTGGCTGAACAACTGCACAGGTACAAAAATCAGACTTTTCTAAAAAGCATAATGACAATAAAAAACAGTCCAATACCTGCCCTAAATAACATGTGGGTTCCCCACCACCACAGTTCCTGATGTTTCAGTTCAGGTCTGATTTTTTAAGTAGCTGTTCACAGGAAGCATTTCCTACATGCTGGCCATCTCAGCAATCTGGAACTACTCGCAGGTACTTATAGGACAACTGGAATTTCCTTGAAAGCACATTTCAGTTATTTGCTGCTCAAATGAAAAAGAACAACACAACTGCTTAATTTTTCATGGAAAAGGTCAGTCTTTATTGTATTGCTTTCACATCTGTACTTAGGAACATGAGCTTAAACAATCTGCAAAGAATCCTCTGTTAAATAATGAATCCATCTGACATATAAAATTCACTTTCTGATCTATTTCAAAACTCTCCATTTTAATAAAATATCTTACTAGCACAGTTCTTGCCACAATACTCCCTGAACAGAACTTCCTTGCAGTCACTCCTGCATATTTTCCCCTGAGAAAGCACTGCCTTTGAACTACTGGCTGGTAGAATTTTCAACGTGTGATTGTAAAACTTGCTTTAGCTATATGTAGAGCGTGTCCATTTGGGTGACATGGTATTTATTCAAAAGTTTATCAAATCTGAGTAACATCTTGATTTTCTGTTATAATGGAATATAGTTTATCTTATTGTTTCATACAGTCCATCCCAGAAGTACCTATGGAAGCACAGTATGGTGCAGGAATCACTGCAGTTAGTGCACACTCAAGAGGCAAAGACCATGAAGAGAAGTCACAACTGACAAGGTCTGATGACAACTCTTCTTCTTGTTCTCTTGTCCTTATTTCCATCTCTACATTTCAGAGAATAGTTTCTTTCCAGGGCTTGATCCATTAACCTGGTCATAATCCATTTCAGGTGTTTAATGAATCTGTTTAAAAGAAAACACATAAGTACAGAGTAATCCTCCATACCTAAAATGAACATTAAAGTCACTGTGTATGTGACATACAGCACCATCTCGTTGACTTATTGAAAAGAAATAATTAAAAAATCAACCCCTTCTGTGACTATGAGTAATCATTCTTTGAGATGTAAAGACCTGAACAACCTTTCAGAGAAATCAATGTCACAGTCTCTGTTAATGTCAGAGCACACTACTCCTTAGGAATTTTAAGAAGCATGAAGGTATCAGTGTGAGGGGTATGAGAGTTAAGCTGTTGGTAGGAAAGAACTCAGTAGCAGGGTATATCGGGGACCAATTGTTATTCATTAGCACTACTGACCCAGAGAGGAGAATGAATAGAGAAATCTTCGCGCTGCAGAGAATAAGCTCTTTCAGGTATTCAGATCTTGTACTGATAGGAAGGAAATCCAGAGGGATTTCGTAACGCTGAATGGGCAAAAGGTGGCGGGTTTGGAAAACTTTTGCTATAGGGCTGGGCATCAATAAGCCCTCTAACATCCTGCATTCTAGATTTGGAAAGTGGATTTGGAAAGTGCAAAGAGAACAGCCTGCAGATTTTGGTCAGGGACACGTGCTCTCCCGGACGTGGAATTCAGGGCTGTGGGATCATGGTCTGACTCACCATGACATTTCCTATGTTCTTGTGTGCCACTTACTGGAGATGCTAGATCAGAAACAAGAAGCACTTTTGTGTCCAGTGAGGTATTTCTGTCAAATATCTGCCAGCTACAGTACCTGCTAATAGTAAACATCTGCTCAAAATCCTGTCTCTTAAAATAAGGACATGAAAAGGGGAAACAGCAGCTCTACCAGGTTACTCATTTCATGTTTATCTGATTGCTTTCCAAGTGGAACTAAAAACTGATCTGCAGCAGACAGTTCAGTGAGATTGTTAGTATTCTGCACTGTAGATCAACTTCTAGACTGACTTAAAAATAGCACAGCAAAATGTACTGTTTCAAATACTGCTGTATGGCTGCTAGTCCAAGACTGTAATTTGTTGTGGCAGATATTAAATGGGGTGTAAATTATACAACTGACCAGGCTATTCAATCCTGCCTAATTTTTGGATTAGAAGTCTGTCCCTCAAATTTTTTAACAGAAAATTTCAAAAGTTTCAGAAAACAATGGAAAATGAAGAGGTAGAAAATACTTCAAAATATTTTCAAAAGTTTCAGAAAACAATGGAAAATGAAGAGGTAGAAAATACTTCAAAATATTTTTTAGATCTCAAAACTGTAGTCTTCCAATAACCTAAAACATACCTGGAAGCACTTAACAGTAACAGCATTAGCAGCTCAGTCATGATATTTTTGTTAATTGTGCCTGTGACGTTCCTGTTCATCACAGTGCAGGCTGGAGCAAAGGCCACATGGTGACTCTCTTTCACATCCTGACACTGTCTGCTTTCTGTTTCCTCACCTTCTGCATGAGTGTTTCAGATCTCTTGGCCTATTTGGGTTCTACTGCATGAGCAACCCTCAGGTCTTTTTTTCTGGCCCTTCAGAGAGTGTTTAGCCTTAGGTCTCTGAGCTGGACTGAGTATTCCCCAGCAGTCGATCATTCACTGCACGTCATCATTTTCCATTATACCATTGTTTTCCATATATGGGTTCTCTTCATCTTTGCCCTTTTTACCACATATATTGGACATATTATATTTTATCACATATATTAGACATATTTGTGTCTTCAGAGAGCATTATTCAAACTATTTCTTCGCCAAATTTGTGGCCAAAGTAATAAAATTCGACTGGGAAAAAAAAGACAGTGTGACAGTTTCCCTGAAGAAATGGAAAGACTTAGAAACTTGTGCATATTTAATCCTTTGGGATAGTATAAGGTAGAATAATTATGAGGGGACAAATGCAAAGAGTTGGACAAACTAAATGTCTCTAACCAAATTATCTTTTCTTCTATTTTAGGACTGATAGTTATTAGCTGAACTATACTGTCACTTTGCCCCTCCTCCAGAGGAAACAAACATGAAGAATTAAATTGGATTCGTTTCTTAATTCCTTTGACAGCTTAAAAGTGGTAATTGGCTATTGCCACCTATTGAAGCAAGTTGATTACAGTAAGCTTCATTTTTATAGGAAAGAACCAAGACTTTTAAAAAAATTATTCTTTAAAGTTACATGTGGCTGAGGCTTTTAATACATGCAATACTCAGGCCTGAACTATTTCTATCCAAAATTGAACATCTGATTTTTGTGCCTCATTTTAATTCACATTATTAACAGCAGCATTTGGAAAACTTTTGGAAAAACCTGCTTACTCTCTTTAGATTATATAAATAAATGCATTTGGTAGAAAATCACTTAGGGTTGTCCATGGCTGTAGTTAATGAGTCTGTATGGCCAGTTCAACAGATAACCATGATTTTGTCTTCCTTCCATCTAGAATGGAACTCCTGTTGAGTCTCTTTAAAGCAGAGCTGTCAGGGGAGTTTGAACACTGGACTTCTATCAGTCTTAACAACATCTAAGAATTGAAAACACAGTTCTAAAAATCACAGCAATTGCTCTTAATCCTGTTGCTACTGTAACTCACAAAATAGCCAACTGATCTCCGTCATGGAGTCAACAAGCGACCCTGGAGACCTCTACAAAAAGGGGGGAAAAATAGTGAAAAATGGCGAGGTAAAATAAGTAACAGATTGCTGTGCTCATTATTTTTAATATTTAAAGTCTAAAAAGAAAGAAGTCAGGAAGTGGATTCTGATGCATTTGTATGTACCCTGACAGTGCTAGTGACAACATTCTTCTGACCTGTCCTTTACAAGGCATCTCTGGTTTAGAACAAAGGCACAGGTGAGTTGCTGTGTGTCACAGACAGGGAGCCTGCAGTTCTAATTGGCACTACATTGACGAGCTGGGGAGTAAAGCTACTTCAGGGGTTCAGAATTTAGATGCTGGCATTCATCAGAAGTGCTGAGTCACAGGTTTATGAGTGCTGGATTCTGCTCACTGGAGATATACAAGTAAAGCACGTACTGTAAGATTACATAAATTCAGTATTTCTTATTCAGTTTTAATTATTGATTGCTTTTGCCCATTTTCTTTCTGATTAGAGTATTTTGTGATGAGTCACACCTGGTTTTATGAAAGTATGAGAACAGCCATATGACCTTATTCCAGAGGACTTCAAATGTAATAAAGAACCTGGCACACTCACACTAAAACAATGACACAAAGAAGCTCAATTCTGTTCAGTTTACACAGAACGTCTTCATTTGAATAGGCCAGGAAACATTTTTCAGCTGCTTACTTAGCTGTGTACCTTCAATCTCTGCCACCAGTTATGCTCAGAAACTTGGACATCATTTTGTTCCTATTGAGTTTATTCAAGTGAGAAGTTTGCTGCCAGAGAGTACAGAGCTTTTCTGATCCATGTGTTCTTTTATTTTTACATCTAAATCAGCCTTTCCACGTATTGCAGAATTGCCTCTTGGGATTTGCCCCCATTGTTCTCCTGTCACACATCACTCACTGGGGTGCTGTCGCTTTCCCAGGCACGGAGGACGCTGCAAGGTTTCAGCTAAGGCTAAGCACAGCTCTTTGGCTGTTCTCAGAAATCACTGGTGAGTCACATGAAGAACACTCCTCTTTAATGCAAAGAGTATGCCTATGTATTTTTCATCACTGCTGGCAAAACCCATCCTTCCTGCAGACCCATTCTTCCTGCAGCATCTGGGGAATCCTCAGCACTTCTGGGTGCAGGGGAACAGGGCAGGTGGGAAGTCTTCCCAGGCCAGGGGAGCAGGGGTTAACACTCATACCAAACTCGGGTCACTGCAGGCAAGGCACCACAGGAATTTAAATCTTCCCTTTCAGTGCCTTACTGCTGCTCCCGAAGCAAACAACACAGCTCCAAATTAGGCCCTCTTCTGCCTGCTTTGCTAGGGAACTGGTGAGGAGGAACGGCACAGAACAGTGAAGAAACCTGTAACCAGGATATTAACACAAACCCCTCTTCGTGGTGACATGCTGAGTCTTTGCCTGGTAGCTAAATAATTATGCAATTTGCGGCCTGGTTGCTACGTCTATAAATATAATTAAATATATAAATAGATGAAACACAATAGTAGGATATTTTTTGCTGCCTAAGAATTGATCTAACTTTAGGGATTTGTGATTTGATTCTCAGTGGAAACTACCATCTAACGTGACAGCTTCCAAATTAAAGGATCAAGGCTGGAGCTGGTACCTGTGCAGAGCTCCATTAGCTCACGGCAGAGATAGACTGAGCCTTACTTCTGAGCTTTTTGAAGACCTCTGCATTTTGATTTCTGCATGTGGAGGTGACAGGATTTTATAGTTAGAATATCAAGAAATTTCCACAGCTGCTTATCTTTTTAATATGAAGGAAAATTTTGGGAAGCCCATTTATCTACATTGAACAGAATTGCGCTCAGGCCCTATGCTCTATCAAATTATATGATCATACAGTAGGAAAAATCCACGGAGGAAAATTATGTCTATTGTTCTCTTTAGGTCTTCCTGAAAACTAGATGCAACTCATCATGACAAATTCTAGTCAGGAAAAAAAGTAATTAAAGTATTTTTAATCACTGTATTAAATGGAGTTGGAGTAATAAGACCTGGAGTTTGGGGAATGATACTTTGGGGGAGAAAATGTACATGGCTTTTAGCACCAAAGATTTTGCTTAAATTTCCATTAGTTTTTAGGAATTTCTTTCCTGGAATACAGACCATGTCTGTTATTAGTGCAGCTGAAAAAGGAGAAGAGAAAACCACAAAAGTAGTCCACAGTGTTTTGTGGGGAGGTTAGTTCTGCTCCACAGCTTCTATTCTAGCACAAGTGATTCTAATCCAGTTGCTTGGGATGGACCACCAAATGTTGGCATAGACACTTTCATTTGCAGTGACTATATGCAGTGAGATTTCTTCAGTAGCAACAAAATCTGTTCACTCCCTCGTTAAGCTCCCACGTGCCTCTGACCAAGCTTTGTTCAGCTGTGTTTGTGCAATCAATGTTACTCCAACACTGAAAATGTCCAATTTTTCCTTCTCAGTTATTGACCAGCTAATACTGGTTTATATAGAATCTTACTAGTAATATTTAGGAGATTACTTTTACACCTATGTGGAAGACAGAACTACAGGAAAGGTTTGTTTGTGTTTTTTAAGCTAGAAGACTGTTTAAAATAGTGTGATGTTAACTGGTATTTGTATAGTGTGTTCAACGAGGTTATATTTGTAGCCTTATAACCGAATTTCCTATTTCCATCATTTCAAATAGAAAAAAAAGAGGTATCCTGAACTGGTTTTCAGATTTACAGACAATATTTTGCTAAAAAATCTACTGGCAGATTTGCTAACACATTTTAATTTAAACTGTGAATGCTTTCATTAACATACATTTGGCACAGAACGTCCTGGCTAGAAATAGTGATTTTCTTCCCGAATGCATTTAAGTGTTTTAAAATGCTAAATCCCTACATTTCCAGAGTTTTAGAATCACGCAAAACTACAAAAAAAAATTGACCAAGCAAAACCTCGTGCTACAATTAAAATGTGAAGAATGATGAGCTGGATAGTTTGTCATTATCCAAGAGAGCGGTTTTAAAGGGCAGCTGATTAAGATGTATTTCTGGCTCGAGGATGGTCTCCGAATTGTAATAAATATTAGCCGGGACGCCCATGTAGATGCAGAGCTGTTTTCAGGACCGGATCAGCAAAGTTGTTGCCCGGCTATACAGGCAGCCCCCAGCAGCACAGCTGCAGTGGCTCAGAGGACGAGTCCCCGGGGGGAGGGACGTCGTCCCCGCCGCGCAGGGCACACGGAGCGGGGTCCGGCCGGCCCCCGGGCGCTGCCGGGCGGAGGAAGCACCGGGGGCGGCCCCGGCCCTCTGCCCGCAGCGCTCGCCCGTGCCGGGAGCTGCGGCGAGCCTGGCCCCGGCGCTGTGCCCGCTCCGCCGGGAGCGCTGTCCCCGGCCGGACCGTAAGAATGACTTACTTCCCTTGCGACCTCTCTGCGTCTCCGCGGGCCTGCCCGGAGGCAGCGGGTCCCGGCTGCCCCTCTGGCCCTGTGCCGGCGGGGCGGGCGTCATTTGGAAGGGAAGATGCTGCGCAGAAGGAACCGAGACGCAGCGAGGGCATCCCGGGGCCGCGGCGGTTCCAGAGCTGCGGCCATGCCGGGACGCCCGGCCCCTGCCCCGGGCCAGGCGGCGGCACCGCTCAATCGCTTCGGAGCGCTCCGGGGCGTCACTCCAAGTACCCGTCAAAGACATCCAGCTCGCTGTCCGTCTCGTAGAGCACGGAGCCAGGGTCGGAGAGCATCCCCAGATCCACCAGAGCCTGGTCCATATCCTCGGGCAGGAAGACGATGCCTACATTGAGGACGATGTACTCCATCAGGAAGGCATAGTAGAGGATCAGCACGTTGACAAAGAACAAGCCCACGTAAAACATATAGGGCAGCACCAGCAGCGCATGGAAGGCCCAGGACTCCACCGAATCCAGACGTGCCGAAACCGCGGCGGTCATGCAGCCGTGGGGGCTGCGGGGGCAGCGGGCACCGACCCGCCCGGCCGGCGC
>WBMZ01005654.1:0-44127 GCA_013400975.1 Atrichornis clamosus
CCCCGGCCCCGGGGGCAGCAGAGCTGCTCGGACCCTGCAGGTCCTGCCCTGTTCGGCCCGGCCAGGGAGAAGTTTAGGAAGTGTGAAAGGGATGGATCTGCATCCCCCTGGATGGTGCCTTTGCCGTGTGGTGGCAAGGGCTGTGAGGGAAAGCGCTGGTGGCAGGCAGAGCTCTGCACATTTCATTTTTTATTTCGTTTCCTCTCTAAATCCTGATAACTCTGTCCTTGCTGGCTGGCGGAGGCAGCTCAGTGTCCCCTTGGCAGTGGTGTTACACATCGCTGCAATAACAGGGAACGCTCGGCATGGCAGAGAAAATCCTGCTTCAAAGCGAGAGCTCAGGCTTGTGTAGCAATTCTCCTTTTGGACAAATGCGTGTGCTCTCTCAGTTCATATTTATTTTATGATGAAAAAGTCCCTGCAAATGATGAGTGCTTCTTGCATGCTGCGAATCCAACAGCTTGCTATGTCTGAACATAAAAATTGGTGAGAGGATTCTTTATAAGAACAGGGGTGAGCATGGGGGGGAAAGACCTTATCTCTAGCAGATAATGCCTCACAAAAATTATTTTAATGAAGAATTTTTAATCAAAACTCTTAAAATCATTGATCATATTTTTAAGGCTGAACTTCAGTTGCAATCAACAGAGATGGGGGGAAGAAATATTAGTTTTTTACACAGAAAAAGAGATGAGTGACGCAGTTTTTATTTATTTGGGAAGATGTGTTTTATTTAGACTCCTCCCTGAGAATGAACGTGCCTGCAGCGAGGACAAACAGTGAGGCTGGTTACACTTGCTGAGGGTCTGACCCACGTATTCCATTACAAACCCTACCTGCCTCTGGTCCCTGCAAGAAAATAACTTCACAGTGTTAAAAACTATACACAAGTGTGTCTGGTAAAGGGTCCTGAAAGTGGCTTAGCTGGAAAATAGGCTCTTTTAAGTCTTTTGTTAGGGGATGGTTCCCCAGCTGCCCAGCTCTTCTGGCTTCAAGGCAACTTTGCCTGGGCCTTATCTTCACACTAAATTTGGAAATCTGGGTTGGATGTCCATATGTTACTTCTGCTCCAGCTCCAGCCTGCTGCAGGGTTGGATCCTTCACCCTTTGAAATCAGAGACAGTGTTGCCAGACTTGTCTGGATTATTCCTGATGTTTTCATTTCTTTGATGCTTGCTTTTCTTTATTTAGGTAAGTTCTGGTAAAATGATTCACCTGTGTGTAGAAGTATGAATGGCAGATTGAGTGCTTGGGAAGCTTGACTTCCAGAGCGTTTTAAGGCGTTGATTGACTTCTATAATATGGTAGCTGGTAAAAGATTATACCTTTCAGAGCTGTGTTACCTGAACTTGATCAACGTCACACGATGGTTTAAATATTATGAAGTGCGTCTCCAGCAGCCAGGGGCTGCATCGGGCTGAATGCTCTCAGTGCTCCAAGCAGAATGTCAATATGAGGAGTGGAATGGTTTGTCTTTGTCTCTGACAACTGCTGAGGAGTAACAGGGAAGGAGGAAATCAGGATGTAGTGGGATATTTCTGTTTGAGGTCGTGTCAGTTGGAGTGAAGTGTGACAGCCAGAATAATTCCCTGTGGTGATGGCAAGCACAGGAAACCTCAGTGTGCACCCCAGCAAAACCTCTGGGGTGAGGAGAGCAGCTGAGAAAACACAGCTTGTTACAAGGGGCTGAAAACAGCCTCCTGGGACCAGGATCCCACAGCCAGGGAAGATCAATCAAGACTTCCCTGCACTTCACCCCAAGCCAGAGAACACTGTAAATTTTACTTCCTCGTAAATGGTCGGTGAACAGTGCTGTGTGTAGATGTTATTTCTGCGCTCGTTTCTCACCCAGCTTTTACAGAAAATCCTTATTAACTCAGTTAGAAAGAACATTTTGAGAGAGGCAGGGCTCATTTAATGCCTTTTGATAGAAGGAGGGTTTACAAATTCGCAGGAGAACTGTCACTCTCCTGTGGAATGAAGGGCTGGCTGTGCACGGAGATCTGCATGTGCAGTTCAGAGCTGGAAGCAGCTCCCGTTTCCAGGCACTACCACGTCCCTTTAAAGCAGAGGCACTGCTGCGATTCTGGGCTCAGCAGTGGCAGTAACTGAGACAGTCGTTTCTAAGAGCAGTAAGTGGAAGTGCTTTGAAAACCAGGAGCTGAAATATTCCTGTTTTACAGAAACCCTTGTAATGCTTTCAATGGAACTGATTTTTTAATAATTGTAGGATCTTTCAGCCTGATCATATAGAACTGCGTCTTGCTTTGGAGTTACACAGCCAGAACTCTTGCTGGGCTCCAGGTGGAAGCTGGGGCTGATTTCTGAGAGTTATACCCAGCAATATTGTGTTTGCTGATACTTCGTCATGCATTTGTGAGGACGGTTTGCTTTCATCAGTTTGCCAGGGTTGTTTTCTTTACTCAAGCATTCCTTAATTGGGCAGAATATTTCCTTTACTTTCAGTATGGGAATGAGTTAGGGAATCTTTGAACAAGGGACGTCAGCTGGTTGTTTCCAAACCTGGGTTTGTTCTTCTGTAGCAAGAAGGGGTGACACAGAATATTCTCTTCCATGGCCATGACCCGACATCCCCATGCTAGAGTACATAAATAATTCACAGATATAGTATTGCTCCATGACCCCTGTTCAGCCTCAGCAGCAGCAGCCTCTCTGCTGAGCTGGGAATGTTCAGATTGGAACCTGGATTTACTCTGCAGATAGGGATTGAAATATCCCCAAATGCTTCCAGTAGTCAGCCAAAGCCAGAGGGAGACAGTGGCACTGCTGGCCCTGGGGCACTGGTGGGAGCCCAGCTGCTCTCCTGTGACTACTGGGAAGCAGCACCGGGATTTCTCCCAGCAAACCAGCTCTGTATCCTGCTAAAAGGCTGCCTCCCTTATCTGGCTGTGCACGGAGTGTGTCTGAGGGGTGTGAGAGGGAGAAGGGGAACAGGCACCGCCTGCCCAGGGCTTCGCTTCACCCTCGTCCTACGGCAGCTGTGCTGCTGCAAAGAGGGAAGATATTTGTGCTACTCTTCTCTTTGGCCTTTGCATCTCCTGCTCTGTCAATAACAACTGACAGTTTTTATAAGTGAACGTCCTTTTTCCCATGCAGGGACCACAGTTAAAAGATCCCTTCCTTGTTATTTTTACTCTGCGGCTCTAAATTTCAGCAGGAATCAGAGGCAACGGATCTGTTTGCCCACAGATCTGGGAAGGCTGCTGGTTTGTGTGAACCTCACTTAAAATACAGGCGGGTTTATCTTCCTGCAGGCTGCATCTCACCACAGCTCCGTGGCTGCTGAGGGGTTGCTGGAGGGGAGCTGCTTTCAGGTGTGAAGCTTGTGAGAAGTGCCTTCCTCCAGAGCGGGTGTTTCCGAGGGCGATCACAGGCGGCTCATTCAGCTCTGCTCTCTGCTGGCGAGTGTTGCTGGAGCCAAACAATCAAACTTCATCCGTCCCCAGGGCAGGGAGGGAGAGCTACGAACACGCACCTGGCCAGAGGGGCTGTACAGAAGATTTTATTTCTTGGATGCTGTTACTGTTTTCGGTCTCTTTCCACCGAGGTGTTTTTATGCTCTGCCTTTTTTCACTCCACTCGCACTCGCTCAGGTGCTGTTCAGCCGCTCTCTGCCCTGCTTTGTATTGTTCAATCCTGGTGGTTTCTGAGTCTCTTCTCTAAAGTGTCCTGTCCCTCTCAGAGGCACAGAATACAGGTCCACAGGCACGGGTCAGACCTGACCAAGGTAAAACAGAAAAAGGTACAGCCGTAAAATCACAGAACCACAGAATGGATTCGGTTGGAAGGGACCTTAAAGCTCATCTCGTTCCACCCCCTGCCATGGGCAGGGACACCTCCCACTGGAGTCTGGTGGCCTCAGAGAAGTTACTCTGGTTCTGTTTCAAACCAACACTGCACCCTGCTGTATTTGGGGTAACTCCAAGCAGGGAGCAGACCTGGATCTTGCCCTGTTTGCAGGATGAATTGCCAGACCTAGCTGGCCAAATCCAGGCCAGGTGTGCATCTGTGTGCATGTACCTGTACAGAATATTTTTCCTTTTGTTTCACATGTACTGGGAAAGCCTCAGCCTGAAGCTCTGGTCATGGTTTGCAGTTTGATAACTGAGTTTTTTTGCCATGTTTTGCTCTCTGAGTCTATTTTATGAAGAGACTGACTCTGTAAGAGCACAGAGGCTGCCTGGCCACTGACTTCCTCGGGATGCTTCTGGGTCTTCTCCTTTCTCTTTGAACTTCTTCCATTACAAGAGGCCACTCTCAGAAACCTTCACCAAATCATTTCAGTGTCTCTAATTCCCATTTATTTGATATTTTCCTGCTTGCTAATTAACTTTTTCTATTAGCCAAACTCCATCATAAGGTGTCAAGGGAATCCAGTCTAGCTCTGAACTTCTATTTCTTTTAGTTTTGTAATCTCTGATATCCTTAAGTAGCAGTTGATCTCTGTGCCTTTGGAGATCAGTTGCCTTTTAAAACTTCTGTTTCTCCTAAGATCTGGACTTTATCAGGAAGATGAGATCATGGCACTTTTTGCTTGCCTTTGCCCCTGCTCACACGGGCAGGCTGTATTTCCTTGGCTCTGTGTGCACTGGAGGGCTCAGAAGTCTCATTCCCCAGGCAGATAAGCCTGGAATTCTTCCACAAAAAGTGCTGTGCTGCAGTTCAACTCTCACCCCAACCTCCTCTGGTGTGAGGGCTCTTCAGGGTTAGGGCCCTTCAGAGAGCATGCAGCTTTCTTCAGTGAGTTCCAAGTGCCTTCATCGTGCTTGGAACACAGGATTTGGTGCAAAACCAGGCACCTTGTGCATGAAACCTCCCCCGTGTGCAGCCGAGTGCTCTCCAAGCGCTGCATGTGCTCCGAGTGCTCTCGCTCTGCTTGTGCCTGAGGATACACGAACACAGGCAGAACAGGCTCCAGAGCTGGACCAGCCCAGCTCTCAGCATCATTCCTACAGCCTTTCCTGCCTCTGGAATACCTAGCAAGACCTGCTGGTTTTATTTTCTCTTCTTTCCATGGTCACGACCGGCGCTCTGTTCCTTTTCTGCACAGCTTCCCCTTCCCCCCAGCCCCCGTGCTGTCTGTCCTGGGTGCATCTCTTTCCAAGGAGCCTCCCATTCGCTCTGGGAAGAGCAGGGGCTGGAGCCGGGTGGGTGAAGGTGTGTGCTGGGGTGGAGGAGCACGGGGGCACAGGGGCTGCTCCCTGCCTGCAGCCGGAGCCTCGGTGGTACCTGGAGGTACCAGTTCCTTCCTGCCCCTCGCTGTCCCAAACAGCCTCATGGTGGTGCAGATGCAGGTGCTGCCCTTGCTGAGGACACTTTCTGCTCAGTGTAACATCTCTCTGCGGAGAAACATCCATTGGAAAGGTTCATTTTAAGCTTTTAATTACAAAATCTTTATGTAACTCTTGCGTTCTCTTCGGGCCTGCTGTGCTCAAAGGAACTGGCGTCGCCCAGTGTGGGTTTAGTCACTGCAGTAAATTCCGTGCCCACATTACAGCAAGAGCAAGAGACTTATCCAGTTTGCACATTAGTGTTAGATGTGTGAAGTGGTTGTGTAAGATGTGCAGTGTGTGCTGCTCTTTCCTGCTCTGCATCATAGCTGAAAGTGCCTGTCCCACAGGCAGAGCTTCAGTGCTCGGTTCTGATTCCACCTCACGTTATAAAGTCACAGCCACTGCTGTTCTCTTGTAATTTATCAGTGTAGCACCTATTCTACTTCTATTTCAGCTCAAATGCATTTTCACCCACCTGCATTCATCAGTGGGTGTATATCTGTAATGGAATTGTGTCACTTCTGTCTTGGGTTTGTGTTCCCCAGCAGAGTGAGCCAGGGAAGCTCCCAGCCTCATCCTGCTGCCAGAGTCTGGGGTCATAATATGGTCCTTAGTACACCTGTAATTAAGCTTTCACTGAAATTTGTCATTAAATCTGGATTACATTCCAGGTGCTTCACAAATAATTTTTGTATGTGGCATTAGGATTTTTCAGAAGACATTTGACTTTTCCTTGTAATATTTATTTTTAAGAAAGAATATTTTTTCACTTATGCTGGGTGCAAATTATTCAGTCTCAGAAAGGTGTCCCAATGCTGAATTTTTTCCCTTCTTAATTCCGTGAGTGAATTCACCTGTTCTTGTACACACACACACACACAGAGGCATAGAATCATAGAACAGGATCATAGAACCATAGAATAGGGTCATAGAATCATAGAACAGAATCATAGAATCATGGAATGTTCTGGGCTGGAAGGAACCCACAAGGATCGTCAAAGTCCAACTCCTGGCCCTCCAGGACAACCCCAACAATCCCTGTGCCTGAGAGAGTTGTCCAAATCTTCCTTGAACTCTGCCAGGCATCCACCACAAGCCTGCTCAGGCAGGTGAAAAACCATTCCCCGTGTTCCTCCCCAGAATTCCTGCTCTGAAGGACCAGCTGCTGCTGTTCCTGGCAGCTACAGGGAGCAGTTCTCGCTTTTACTGGCCGGGGCTGGTGCAGCTCTAGCTCTGCTGAGCCCCTGCACTTCCAGAAACCAGCCCTGCTCTGGCAGCCGCTCGCACACGGAGCGTCCCGGAGGGAGCAGCAGCAGCATCCCGCGTTTCCCTGCGTGTCCCAGCGTGCGGCGTGTTTGTGGGATCAGTTATCGCCCCATCCTCCTGCTGGTGAGACCTGAGCGCGGTGCGGGTGTGACCAGGCTCTGCCCCGGCCGTGATGCCCGGCAGGCAGCAGAGGGGGATTGCTGAGGGCACCTCAGATCCCGGGGGATGCCGCGGGCACGCAGGACCTGGAATGTGGGAGCCTCCCAGGGGTGCCCAGCCCCAGGCGTGGTCAGCCTTTGGAGCTTCCGAAGGCACACAGCAGGTCTGGGGACAGGCGCCAAAGCGAGCCATGAATAATGCTGGGCCACCCTCTTTGTGAGTGGCTGGCCACCGAAATCCTCTCCCTCGGAGAGCGCCGTCCCTGCCAGGTGAGCTGGCTCCAGGCTGGATAAATCCCTCTCCCGAACTAGCTGCCTCTCTCTTTCCGAGTTACTAAGAGAGCATAGGGGAGTCTTTAACCTCGCTTTTTTTAAAGAACTTGTAGTGAAATCCTGGCTGTGCTGAAGTGATTGGAGTTCTGCCACACACTCCATCACAGCTCTGCTTTTAGCCAGCTCCAGCTCAGCCAGGCACTGTGCTCTGCCAGACCCATTTGGTTATTCTCCTTCCATTCTTCCCTAAATTCACAGGGACTAGGAACAGGCAATTCTGGTTTTTAGGATCCTGTATGTAAGGTCTCCAAGAGAGGGGATTTTCAGAGGGCAAAGGAGTGAAGTTTTGAGGGTGTACAACCTGCACTGCTGGAAATAGGCAGCTCTTCCTACTGCCTTTCCCACCCAGCATCTACAGACCCCTCTACTCCAATCTTGTTTCCCACAGGCCACATCCCAGCCTGCTGGAGCTGTCACCACAGCTCCCCTTGTCTTCAGCAGGAGGGCCACCTGTGCCCACACTCATACGATCAATTAGTGTTGGAAATCTGTGGGTTTTGGGAAAACAGGACAATACTTTCAAAAGAAGGCTGTGGGAGAGGACGTCACTGCTTCAGCCTGCTGTTCCCTGGTTGGAAATTCAGGGAACAGGTTCAGGTTCTGGGCTGGGTTAGTGAGGGGCAGGGTGAGCTGGTCCCTCACACCACTGCAGCTTCACCTTCTCTCTGGCTGCAAAGCCACACTTTGGGATCAAAGTCTGTTACTTCCCCTTTCAGCATCAGCCCCCAGCTGATGCCCAGCCTTGCTGCCCCACTGCTTCCACTCTTTGCTTCCCTGGGATTTACACCAAGACCTTTTTATTTTTCCTTCTGAAAATGGCCACAACTCCTTCTTTGCATTAGGCCCCCCGTGTTCATCCGACTGCATTTCTTCCCAAGGTGCTCCCAGAGTCTTTTGGGAAGGAGTCCAGAGTCCCACGAGAGCCTTCCCTGGGAGCAGGACCTGACCTAGGCTGTCCTGCCCTCCCACACTCTGGAACAACATCCCTGCTGACACGGTGGCAGTTCTGGGTTTAGGTGGGCAGGAGCCTTGGTGTTCTCCCAGGAATGACGTGAGGGAGGAAGGAAGGTGTCGCAGTCCTGATCTCCGGACGGGATTGTGCCGCTCCGGCTGCTCCGTCCGCCGCCACGGGTGACACAGTCAGGGAGGGTTGTTTTCCTGAGATAAGAGATGTGTCATCACAGAAGGCTTTCTGGAGTGTCTCACATCCTCGTGCAGGGGATTAGGATGCTGTTGACATCAGTGGGACTCTTTGTACCCCAATGGCTGCACACACAGGACCCAACATTTCGGTGACTCCCTTGCTCTGTTCTCGTGAAGCTCTGCAGTGGGCAATGAGCCAGCTGTACCCAAGGGAATTGCACCAACCAAATCCTCCCTCAGTTAAGTGGGACTGACCTTCCAGCACCTCAGGCTTTATGGAAATAAACTGGATCCTACACAGCAGTGTGATTGAATTGGCAAGGAACGAACCAGCTTGATCCAAGTTGGACTTTCTCCTCCACCTATAATGTTCTGTTCTGCTGGTTCTGAGCAGTCTTTCTTCCCTCTGTAGACATGAAGAGGGTGAGGAGTGAGCACTCAGGACACACAGACTGGTGTGTTTAGGGAATAAGAAGGTGACACCTCCAGCATTGCAGAGCTCACATCACTTTAGTCCCACACACGAACGAGCCAGGGCTGCTTTGGACAGTTACGTTCTATTTATCTCATGTATCTGACACGGCAGACATCATTTTCCTGAGCATCACCTGAGATTCCTTCACTGTGTCTGGGAGCAAAGATCTCCCAAAAATAATTTCCTTGTTAAGTAGTGACCAGAGAGTAGCTCTTGTTATTGCTATTCCTTCAGTATGTAAACAAAAAAGGTTTTCGATTTGTTCTTCTCAGGCACTGCAGTCGTGCTTTTGTTTGTGGTAAAGATCACAAACTGAAATGTTGTCCTGGGCAGTGGTTTTGTCCTCACAGAGGGCAGCAGGCTCTGGCTTCAGCTCTCAGGGAGGGAATGTCTGAGGACATGGGGCACCTGCTCACCAGCTTCACTTGTTCCAGAGTGTGTTCACTTGAGTTACCTTGATTGTTTTTAGTGAATGGAGGCAAACTGTCCATCCAGGAGAAAGGGAGGGTGTTCTTATAGGGCTGTGTCAAACCCCATTCAGAGAGTAATAGTTCCAGGAGAAAGGGAAGCAGAATGAGGAGAAACAACCTGACCTGAAGAGTAAGGTGGTCCTGGACTCAATCCTAGCAGAAATCAGATTGGAAGGGACCTCTGGAGGTCCCTCCTGCTGCCACCTGCTTAAAGCAAGACCACCTTCAATGGTAGAAGGAGGTGTTCAGGGCCTTTTCAAGCAAATTAAAAGATCTCCAAGGATGGAGATCCCTCTGCCTCCCTGGATCCCTATTCCAGTGTTTTGCTATCCCACTGTGACCTTTTCCTGTTAAACCCCGTGCCTTTTGTTCCCTTTGCCTCACATCCCCACGAGTAGCCTTGCTGTGTCCTCACTGGTGGGATTAGGGTCTCTTTTAGCCTCTCTTGGCCAGGTTGAACACACTTAGCTTCAGGCAGAACTGCTTTGTTCTCTCCCATTTCCATCCCGCCAGTACCTCCAGCTCCACACCTCTGTGTGTGCCCCGTCCCACCCAGCCCTCTCCACGTCCCTGACCTGGCTGTTCCTGCCCAGCTGGCTCCAGGAGAGTAACTGGAATAGCGTGTTTTGGTGTCATCCACACTGCTTTAGTGTTTTCCTCTGTTCTCTGAGTGATTGCACCCTTGACACTGAGAGAGTCTTGGACAAGTGTTCAAAATGAGCCCAAACCACTGTGGGCCAGTAAATAATGGTCCTAATGCAATCTCTGTGATTGAAAAATGCCTCTCAGTGTTTCTGTACTGCAGATGCCATTAAATGGTCATCTGATGCTTAATATATCCTGGAGATAGGTACCGAGGGCTCAGTGCTGCCAGCCTGCTGTCTTTAACAAGTGTGATGTCTCCAACAAGGTGGACCGGCTGGTGATGCCAAACAGACAGAGCTCCTCAGCCTCCCCATCCCACCCAGCCAGCAGGCTCTGATGCAGAGGGGAGGTGCTGGCCCCGAAAAGCCACCAGGATTGCTGGGGTGAATGATCCCCTCCTCAGGAGGGACCTGTGTGGTGTCACACGGGGCAGGAGCCTCAGCACCAGCGTCAGGTCCTTGTTCTGCCACTCGTGTTCTCCACGACCTTGGGCCAGGAGCCAAAATGTCAAACGTGTCCTGAGAATTGGGGACCAGCCACTGACACCTCAGGCATGACTGGATGCGGTGGGGAGCACCCACAGGTCTCTGCCAGTCAGGGGGGATTCAGCAGCTTTGGGACAACACCAAATACCACTTCCTCATTAAATACCAGTTCCTCTTTCTCAGGAGCAAACAAAGGGAGTCCTGGCTTGGGACAAGGCTCAGCATCTCTCACTTATTGCTGCCACCTTCACCTCTCTCTGAGCCGGTCTGAGCACAAAACACAAACCTGTGCTCTCATGTCCTTGCAGACAAGAACTCCTTCACTCCCCAAGTCTCAGTGTGTGTGCACACACAGGCACCCTGTGGTTGGTTATAGCCTCTGTGTCTGCTCTCTCTACAATCAATACGTAATCAAAAAAGGGTAGAAATATCCCGATTTTGTACAGGATGGTGGTGAATGAATGTAATCCTCTTCGGGAGCCTCTGAGACCTTCCAAGAGTTCCTTCTGTGGAGCACATTAGTGTTGCAATCCATTATGCACAGGGACAGAAGTCTGGAGAGGAAATGATTTGGAAAATGGAACGGACTCAGGTCCCAAAGTATTTCTCCTCTGAAAGACCAGAAATATGACATTTAAGGAGTGCCAGTGGATATGAGCAACACCAGCATCCTCCTCATTAATATGCAATAAAGGGATATCTCCTCCCCACATCTTTCCTGGTACCCGAGGTGACATCAGGCAGGTTCCCTGTGCCAGGAGAAAAGAGCCTTTCAAACTCCGTCATCTTTCAAGTGCCACTGTCCCTTATCACCCACACAAGCCACCTCCTTCCTCCTTTCCCCATGGCTCAAGAGAGAGCTTGTGGCTGCCCTAAGGAAATCAGGGCATTTCACACTGTAATTATTCCTCTGTGTCCGTGATGTTCACGGAGGGAAAAAAACCTTGGAGTGTCCAAGGGGAAAACATTGGCTGCAACTGAACTGTGTGACTTTGCGTTTTCTTGGGGAATAGCAGGGAGACCTCACCCGTTAAAGAAATCCCCAATGAGCACAAAGCTCAGGGTAGGCTAATGGCTGTGTAGATATGAACTCTGAAAGTTGTTGAATCCTTTTCTTCTGGGCTGCTCATTCTCCTTTAAAAAAACCTCATTCCCAGCACTGCTGTGGTTTGAGTTTTGTGCAGAAAAAAGAGGGATTTCAGGATGTGGGGCCCAGACTTCTGATCTGAGTCAATTTTAAAGGAGTTTGGGCTGGGCAGGGCAGTTCTGGTGTCACAGGGCTGTGGCCAGCAGTGACTCTTGATGCAGGCAGTGCTTTATGTACCAGGAGCAGTTTATCTGCTCTGGGGAATGATGGAGAGATAACATAACCCTGGGCTGAAGTGAATTAGAGGAAGCATATGAGAAACTAAACAACAGCCAAGCAAGCCTGTGAATACTTGCAGCAGACACACAGAAAGAAACTCAGCTTTTAAGCCATATTTTTAAATTTTATTATTATTATTGTTGCTTTTTTTTTCTATTTATGGTAGAAATCCAGCTACTTCGGGATTCATGAACTATGGAAGTACAACACTGAATTCTAGCTGCTGTGTGAAAATACATTTTTTCCCCCTATTTCTCTCTCTGCAGGGCTCTGGCTGACATCCTAAGGCAGCAGGGACCAATCCCAATAGGACACTGTGAAAGAGAGACTATCTCGGCCATAGATACCTCCCCCAAAGAAAACACCCCAGTCAGGACATCTTCCAAAAACCATTACACCCCCGTGCGCACCTCCAAGAGCAACCCAGGTAAGTGCTGCTCTCTCTCTCTCCTCAGAGCTGTGTTAGGAGTCAGCAGAACATCACACTGTACAACAGCAGGTTTTGTAAACCTAAAATTAGGATGGTAAATGGCTTTAAAAGGCAATCAGGCAGAGCAGGGGAGTGCAAGGATCAGTGGTGATGATTCTTTCAGGTTTCTGCTGAACAGAGTGGCTGTTCTCTCCAGGCATTTTAAACATTCAGAACCACTGAGGTATAAATTCAGGTTGTACCCAAAGCTGGTATTGAGCTGTGTATTTCCAACAAAACACATGTGCTGGAAGGCACTATTGGGCTCCCTGCACACAGCAGCTGGGGAGAAAGAATTCCATATGATTGGGGCCACCTTGTGCATCCATGAACTGCTGGGATAGTGTGGAAGGTGACCTAGAGGGTATCCCAGGAGCTCAAAGAGGTCCTCCAGGAGCACTGGCCTGGGAATCAGGACACACTGGCTGGTCAAAGAATGTCACTCCTTTTAGCCTTGATTTCCCCGGTGGCACAAGGGTGCAGCCTCTTAGCTAAGGACATTGTTCTGGTTTATTTAATGCTTCAGAGATGGGTAATTGCCAGAGCAGTGGCTCTGCTGCCCACCTGGGCCACGTGGGGAGTGGCAGGTTCTCCATCGTTGCCGTCTCCCCGCTGAGCTGCACGTGTGGCTCCCCTCCACAAAGATGTGCCCTCACTCCCTCCCAAGCCTTTCAGCTTCACGTGGAAGGTTCTGGTGGCACTTCCTGTCCTGTGTCACCTGGTGATCAGAGGAGGTTTTGCTCGTGCTCCCTGCCGGGGAGGTTTCTGAAGGAAGCCAGCAGGACCTCAGACAGCTCCACAGCCTGGGGGCTCAGCTCGGGGGAAAGGGCTGAGGCAGGGACTGGTCCGTGACGGATGGAAGGGTTTTGATGCAATGCCATCACCCTGTGGAGACAGGCCCAGGTGACTGTATCCTCTGGAAGCCTCCCCTGCTGCTGGGAACAAAATACTTTCCCTGAGGATAAGAAGGATTCCTTTGCTTTCCCATTTTCAGTCGGAAGCCAGTGAGCCCTGTAATTTTGTATGTAAATTTGGATCTGGGAAATAAAACGTTGGGCTGGAGAACAGCACTTGAGGTGAGCTGTCTGGAACAGGAAGGTGCTTTTGCATATCTAAGGCTTGGGACTGGCTCTCAAGAGGATTTGTGGTTCTGCCTCAGGATAGAAACACCAGGAACGAAGGATTGTGGCCAGTGAACAGGTCAGGAACCCTCAGAGGGCAACTCTGACATCAGCCCTAGGGTGACAAGGGTCCAGAGACTGAGTCACAGAAGGGGCAGCTGAGGGAGCTGGGAAAGGGGCTCGGCATGGAGCAAAGGAGGCTCAGGGGGGCCCTTCTGGCTCTGCACAAGCCCCTGACAGGAGGGGGCAGCCAGGGGGGGTCGGGCTCTGCTCCCAGGGAACAGGGACAGGAGGAGAGGGAACGGCCTCAGGCTGTGCCAGGGGAGGGGCAGGTTGGACATCAGGAGGAAGTTCTGCCTGGAAAGGATGGTCAGGCCTTGGCAGGGGCTGCCCAGGGAGGTTTGGAGTCCCCATCCCTGGAGGTGCCCAAGGAAGGCCTGGACGTGGCACTCAGAGCTCTGGGTGGGGATGGGGCACAGCTAGGACTCGATGATCCTGGAGATCTTTTCCAACCTCAGTGATTCCATAATTCTGTGACATTAAAACCTTTCTGAAGACACTCTGTCTCTTCCCACTGGCTCCTGTGGATCAGTCAGGGCAGACAAATCCAGAAGGAAGAGGCAGAAGGAATTCTTTGCTCACAGCAGAAGGGACCAGCTGGATGCTGGAAGTCTGAATTATGTGTTGTGTTCAGGCCCTGTCAAATCTGAGAAAAGATAAATGGGAAGGTTTGAAGGGGAATTGCTAATTGCAGAATTCCTAGCTGTTGTCTGTGGGTAGCTGATGATTCCGAGAGACATTTTTAAGGCTTCCTAGTGCAGTAGTGGAGGCCCAGAAGGATGCAAGGGCCAGAGCACAGGGATCGTGGCCAAATGGCCACATGACAGAGTGACAGCTCCCAGGGAGGAGCCTCTGGTGCTTGCTGAGGACTGGGATAAGAGATGAGCAAGGCAAACAGGCTCAGAAGGGAAAGGCAGCTGTGAATGGGACATTCTGTTCATCCAGCCTCTCCTTGGGTGATGTTGGCCCAGGTTGTGTGAGGGGGAAAGGCCACCACAGTTCAGCCAGGGCTGAGACCAGCAACCCCAGGCAGCAGGAGCCCACTCAGAGGGGATATTCCCAAACCCAGCCACACAGGCCAGGGACTCCCAGCACAGCCTCCCAGAGCCCTTGGCAGCGGCAGGGGGCTGGATGCTGCTGCCTCGGGGCAGCCAGTTGGCCTGAACCTCTCACCCAGCCCTTGCCAGAGCTGGGAAGGGAGAACTTGCCCAAAAGAACTTGTTCCTGGCTCAGCTGTGGCCAGCACTGCCACGTCCTCATAGATCATATCAGACAGACAGCTGATCACTTACAAAAGATCACGAGCTCATAAAACAGCTTTACAGGTAATGTTTTCTTGTAATGTTTTATTGGCAGAACAGGGCAATGCTCCATTGTGTCTGTACTGGGTAACTGAGCTAAGCTTCAGATTATGGTGGGAATCAGGAAACTGTAGAAGTGAATGCTAAAATCATTTAGTTGGGAAGGGAGTAGAAGCTGGAAAACAAGTACGTGTCCTAGCTTGTTAAAAAAGAATAAAGCTGGTAAGCCCTGGTGTGGAGTAGAAAAGTCACCAGTATTTGGGTTTTGGGGAGAAGGGGAAGAAAAGAAAAAAAAAAAGAAAAAGGAAATAGGGGACAGCTGGAGGAAAAGCAGAGGCAGTAACATGCAATAGCAGGATCCAGGCAAGGCGCTGCTCACTGGTGCTGCAAATTGGCTCAAGGAGACCACAGCTGTAGGGTTTTTTTGTAGGGAGCTGAAAAGCAGCTGGTCTGGTGGCTGTGGCTTGTCTGAGGACTCCAGAGGATGAGAGGTTAAGCAACCAGAAAGGATTGTCATGGTTGCACACTGGCTGATTGAGTTTTGTGTTTGTTTTACTTGGAACTTTTGTTTCCAAACTTATAATTGAAAGGGTGCCCCTAAGTCTTGCTAAATAAACCATGGCTTCATTTTTCCATGAGGCTT
This sequence comes from Atrichornis clamosus, assembly GCA_013400975.1. Classification (NCBI taxonomy): domain Eukaryota; kingdom Metazoa; phylum Chordata; class Aves; order Passeriformes; family Menuridae; genus Atrichornis; species Atrichornis clamosus. The sequence continues at coordinate 15,230 of WBMZ01005654.1, forward strand.
GTTTGGTGTCAGTGAACAAGATGATTGTGGGTGACAGTGACAAATCGAGGTGGGCTGTGCCTGAGGCTCTGGAGTCCCAGAGCTTGTGCAGGTGCTGCTGAGGGCAAGGCTGCAGCACTTCCCTGGCTGGAAGGTGCTTCCTGAGGGAAGTGTGGAGAGGAGCCCCTCTCCCACATGCCAGCTGCTGCTCCTACAGAATCCCAGAATCCCAGACTGGTTTGGGTTGCAAGGTACCTTAAAGATCATCCAATGCCATGGGCAGGGACGCCTTCCACTATCCCAGGGTGCTCCAAGCCCCGTCCAGCCCGGCCTTGGACACTCCCAGGGATGGGGCAGCCACAGCTTCTCTGGGCACCCTGTGCCAGGGCCTCGCCACCCTCACAGGGAAGGATTTCTTCCCAATATCCCACCTAAATCAGCACATGGAATCATGGAATGGTTTGGGTTGGGAGGGACCTTAGAGATCATCCAGTCCCAGGCCCTGCCATGGGCAGGGACACCTTCCACTATCCCAGGTTGTTCCAGGCCCCATCCAAGCACTCAAGCAGCCCTCAGATGGTCCCAGCAGGAGACCACAGGGTGGCAATGTCCAGCCCACCACGCCATGGGCACTGTGTCCAGCACTGGCAGAGGCCAGAAGGAGAGTTCAGGACTGAGTGCAAGTGCCCAGTGCTTTCCCCAGCCACTTCAGAGCAGGTGGGTTCAGAGCCCCCCGCGCTCTGCAGTGGGACAGGAGGGGCTGGGGCTGGTTTAGTCTTTACTTCTCCATTGAGCTTTGAGGTGGAAGGATCCAGCTCCAACCAATGCTGTCTAAAGGGAAAAGAGAAGTGGGTCTGTCTGTCCTCCACATGGAGACAGTTGTTGTTCTTCAGAAAGGCACCTGTTTTTGAGAAGGCTGCAGCCTCCCCCTTTGCAAGGGCCACCTTCCCCAGGCCTGTTCTCAGAGGCAGGATGCACTTCCCACTCTGGGATCTGCCGAGCTCCATCACCCCACGTGTCTGAAGAGCATCTCCCCAGAGATTATTGCCCCTTTTGCTTTCCTCTGAGAATCAAACTCCTGCCCTTTTGGAATGGCAGGGGACAGTCCACCTTCCCTTCCACCCCCCTCACTTCCACAGATATTTCTGTTCACTCTTTTGGTGCAGTGCAGCTGTTTGGGGGTGTGGGCTCAGGCCAGAGCACAGCTCCAGCTGTGCTCCAGCTGTGCTCCAGCTGTGCTCCAGCTGTGCCAGGAGTGCTCCTCCAGCCCACAGACATCGGGTTAGTTCATGTTTGCTGTTGTGAGCAACAGGTAAAATGTGACGAACCCAAGATTACAGAAAATCCATCTCATCTCCATTGGCACTTTTAATGTCTCCATCACAGTAGGGCTCTTTAGGGGTGTTGGAAGGAAAACTCTGACAACATTTCCCCTGTCTTCTCTCCCTGGCCACTTTATCTGTGCTGACGTGTGCTGTGAAGGTCAGTGCCACTCATCTGTTCAGTGCACGGACAGCGAACATAGGCAGGGCTGTGGAGATGGGAGAAAGGTCAGCGGCTCCTGCGGGCTCGGGCAGTCACACATGAGCTGCACTGTGCTCCCGTGGAGGGAGGTGCTGCATCTGGCACGGGAGACACAGCCTGGGCCAGGGGCAGCTCCCCCGCAACAGCCACACTCAGCTGATGTGTCAGAAAGGGCCAGGGCAGCTCCTGTGACAGTGATGCTGATGGACATCAGTGTAAGTGGAAAAATTAACTGGATTCTCATCTCAGATGACTGCCTCCCACAGCATCCATGGATCATGGAATCAGATTGGTTTGGGCTGGAAGGGATCTTAAAGGCCAGCCAGTGCCATCCCTGCCATGTGCAGGGACACCTTCCACTATCCCAGGGTGCGCCAAGCCCCGTCCAACCTGGCCTTGGACACTTCCAGGGATGGGGCAGCCACAGCTTCTCTGGGCACCCTGTGCCAGGGCCTCCCCACCCTCACAGGGAGGAATTCCTTCCCAATATCCCATCGATCCCTGTTGTTCTTCAGTTTAAGGCCATTCCCTGTGTCCTGTCACTCCATCCCTTGTGAATTGTCTCTCTCCATCTTTTTTTGTAGCTCCTTTCAGGTCCTGGAAGGCCACAATGAGGTCACCCCAAAGTTTTTCTTGTCCAGGCTGAACACCCTCAGCTCTCCCAGCTTGCAAATGTTTTTGAAGGCCTTCCGGCCTTCTGGCCTTCAAAATATTTGAAATATTTCTGGCCTTCAAAGGATATTGGAGAGCCTTTTGGAACTCAGATGCAAGGGGTTGGTTTGCTTTTCTCACAATGTGGCAGAGCACAGCACCTGCAAGATTCACAGATCTGCTCCCACGGGAGTTTTCCGAGTGCTCTGGGAGTAGAGGAGTGGCCAGCCCAGGACTGGCAGACATGCAGGGGTCATCTCATTTTTGTTCTCCAAGCCAAGAACAAAGCACAGACGACCCCAAGTAAGGATTTGAAATGTTCTGTCATAGTGATGGGACATGGGCTTGGTTCAGGGAAATCCTTGTGGGTCAGGGACATTTACATCCTGACCCACAGCTGGTACAAATCTTCCAGGACAGCACATGGATGAACTGACCCTTTATTCTCTCAGTCTCTCCTGGCTCTCCCACACAGACTCCTTCTCATACAGCTCCCCCTGGTAGCGCTGCCAGCCCGGGAGAAAAGGGATGCTCAGGACCATTAGAATGCTGTGGGAAGCGCTGCGGGAGGAGGATTTCTCCAAATCCGTTCAGGACATGGATGTCCTTGTCATCACTGTGAAATGCTTTCAGCAGGGAAGGGTCCCCAGGTGTCCCCTACTTGAGCACGAGGCAGGGAGGTAAAATCTGTGCCTGGAATTCTGCAACTTCTGACCAGCTCCAGGACCAGGAGGCTGTGAGAGCAATGACAAGACTCTTTTTTTGCACTTGTTGGAGAAAAGACTGGCCTAGATTTATATTCTGTTGGCCTCTTAATTCTCAGAATATCCAATTGCCTCACCAGGAGAATCCACTGGTCTGAAATCAGCTCCAGATGTGCCAGAGAAGAGCTGACCACAGGGGCACATTTTCCAGTGCTAAAAATCTTCTGCTCTTCACCTGTGCTAAGGACAGGGGCACCTGCAGGTGTGAGGAACAGCTTATTGACAGGATTACCACTTGGAATGCAGCAAACAACACAGGCTAGTGCTCTGATTAGCCTGATATATCTGGGGAAGGCTTTTAATAAGCCATTTGAGTCAGGATGTTCCAGAGATGTATGTATTCAAAGTGCTGTTTTCAGCAGTGCCTTCCACCCAGAGGCATATTCTGAGCTTGTTCTGAATGTGAACAAATGCAGAGAGGCCTTTAATCTTTATGGAAATTGTAGCTAACATCTCCAGCCAAGTACAGGCAGAGCAGCGTGGGGAGCACTTCCATCCTGAACATCACATCGGGAGGAGATCTCTGCCCTTGGCCCTGCCCTCCCTGGCCCACGGGCTCTGCAGGGGCTCTGGCCCTTTCCTAAAGCCCCGGGTGATCCAGAGCTCAGGTTCCCTCCAGGTTATCAATGCCTTCCCCTCATCCCTCCTTCTCCCTTTCCCCTCTCTCCCTTCCCCCAGATCAGCTGGGCTCTGCTTCAAATTGCTTCCTTTCTTCATTCACTGAATTAGTGAGCTTCTCCCCCAAATCCCCAGCAACTATTTGAATTAATTTGCCGAGGATCAGTGTAGGAATGTGTGTGGAAGGCGTTCCAATTCCCTGCTGTTCGCAGTTTGTGTTGTCATTTACAGCTGTTCGGGGGAATACAAAGCAGGTGTGAAACGATCCCCAGTCGTTTTACAGCCCCTGTGCTCTGCTGTAAGAGAATAGTTAAGGTGCAGGTGGGTGAAGAATTAGGGAAACCACATGGAAAACACCCGGAGTGTTCCAGGAACAGGGTTTTTCTTTTCTCCATACTCCTGTTGCCATTCACTGACATTTGAAAAGAAAGGAACAGGACCAGCCTTGAAACCTGGAGGATTTGTAGGAGATGAGGCAAGTCAGTGTCTCTCCATCTGCTTTTCCCTGTGAGCACATCCCAAGTTGTGGTAAGCCCCAATGCCTTCCCTCCCAGGAAAATCCCAAGTGGGTTAATGCAATTTCTGAGCCACCAGCAAATGTCAGAGTTTCTGTCTCAGAACATTTAAGAGTTGCTCAGTGTCCTGGCATCTGAAATCTCATTGCCAAGGGGGAGGATGAGTCCAGCAGAGTGGAGAGAGGTGGATGCTGCTGGGACTGGGGAGCTGAGAGCACACCAGCTGCTCTCTCCTGTGGTGTGAAGGATTTGGGATCCTCACTTGTGTAGGCCCTACATTATCCTGCACAGGGTGGGGTGCTGGCAGTACTCACCCATCACCCACCCCTGGCACCAGGGCAGCTGATGGCCTTCAACTCCCACTGCTGTGGCAATCCCAGCCTCCCTTTTACAGAGGGGGAAGCAGAGCACAGAGAGGCAAAGGCCTTACTTTGAGAGGCCCTTGAGTTACCATCTTCCCGCAACTTCCAAATAAATGCCTAAAGCCTTGTAAAGATCTGTCCCTGAGTAATTCCTGCCCTTTGCACAGGCACTGAGGGAGCAGTTTTGCCCTGGGCCCACCATTTCTGTTCACGTTGGCACCTCTCAGGAAGGAGCTGTGCTCTGGTGTGTGCTTTGGTCATAGAGCCATAGAAACCAGGATGTTTGGCTTGGAATGAGACCTCAAAGATCATCAGTTCCCTGCCACTGACAGGGACACCTTCCACTGGACTGCTTGGGTGCACAGAGATGCTCCTCCTGCTTCTCCACACGGGCACAGACTCCTTCCATCCTGTGTCCTAACAGCAAGCCAGAGTTTGTACAGGTGCAAAGACAGCAAAGGCTTTTTCCCAAAGAGCTTTTAAGCCAGAAACACAGGAGAAGGGATGGGTTGGAAAGCCAGGCATGGAACCGGAATGCAAAGAGCTTAATTGCCCGGAATCCAAATGGATCTTTTTAACTGCTAAATATTTCTTTGCTAATCTTTTCTTAACCTTGCTGGTTTGGACATCCAGCCTCCCTCTTCCACTGCTGCCAGAGGTGGGAGGATCCAGCTGTGAGAGGTTTGGCTGCCCCTGAGCACTGCCGAGCACAGCCTGGGGTCCCACAGCCTCCTCCTTCCCTCAGCCACTCTGGCTACACTGACTGCTGCCTCTGGATATTGGTTTATTCTGGTCTCCTGAGCCTTTTACTGAGCGGTGAAGTTTTAGGGTAATCTGTGTAAAAGAACCTTTGGGAAAACTCTGCCCCACTAACAAGACATGCCCAGTGCAGATATATTTACCAGTTAACTTACTGGGGACTGAAAAGCAGCAACATTTGCAGTGGTTTCTTGTGTCTCACGCCCAAATATCTGCCATGACTTATGTCAGGGGCTTATGTGTTAAAGCAGCTAACAAGTGACAAATTGAAAAAGATTAGAAAAGAAAATATTCAGCAAGTCTGACTGTTGTGGGGAAACAAAGGAGTAGGTGGCGGGGGTGTGTGTGTACACACAGGAGGGATAATGACACTCACAGGAACCACACAGCCATGGCAGAGCAGCAACAGCCAGAGCTACAGGGGAAACACCAGGTGCCTGCTAAAAGGGTTTTGGTGGAATTTAGCATTCCTTGGCCAGTCCCAGAGCCACAGGGCTGGGCATGGTGCTTATCAGCCACAGTGATATCTAGAAACTGGGGGTTACTATGGCAACAGCTTTTTTTTTTTTTTTTTTTTTAAGGCCAGCCTAATGGAAGTTGTGAGCAGGGGGGAGGATTAAGCATATAGATTTACTTTGAGACAAAACCTCCCAGTGAAACTCAGCCTGCTGAGAACCCGACACCAAAACACATGGATAATGTGGAAGTGCACTGAAGCAGGATTTTCTGGCACGGTGCTCCAGTGGAGAAGAAGCATTGATGTGGAAGGAGTCAGGGAGTCCTGTGCAGGCGTGTAACCAACACGTTGGAGAGGACTGAAGGGCTCTGGGGATGCTCTGTGTGATGCCCAGATGGCCCCACATGGCGGCTCTGGGCCCCCCTGCCCTCACAGCACTGGAGCACCAGGCCTGACTCCCAGAGCCAGGCTTTGACACCACAGCATCCTAGAATGGGCTGGGTGGGAATGGACCTTACAGCCCACCCAGTGCCACCCCCTGCCATGGGCAGGGACACCTGCCACTATCCCAGGCTGCTCCAAGCCCCGTCCAACCTGACCTTGGACGCTTCCAGGGATCCAGGGGCAGCCACAGCTTCTCTGGGCACCCTGTGCCAGGGCCTCAGCACCCTCGCAGGGAACAACTCCTTCCCAATATCCCATCTAACTCTCTTTTAGTTTAAAACCATTCCCCCTTGTCCTACCACTATCTGCCTGATATTTCTAACAGTTGCTGGGTTTAAGAGCAAATCCTGATGGGATAATGGGATCCTGGGAAGTGGGATGGATGCAGGAGTCACAGTAACACTGACAGGGAGCAGTGAGATGGAGTTACAGAGGATGGAGGCTCTGTGAGTGTAGGAGGCCCAGCCTGATACATTTGGCTGCTTTCCCAGTTCCTGGATCTGTACAGTGGGATTGGTAATGGCAAAGAAATACTGTTCTCAAAACATACAGAAGCAGAAATGGAAACAGTTTTGGAGCACGAGTCCTAAAGGGGAAGGCCAGTTCCTGCCCTTGTTCTGTCCTGTCCTGTCCCACTTCTCAAGCTCCAGTGTCCCAGGAAGCTGAGTCAGACCAATGTCTCTTCTGCTGATAGAACTGAGGGCTCCATCCCCTCCTTCCCGCACCCTCTGCCACGGCCACTGCTCTCTCCTGACTCTGGAGCTGTCACATTGTTCCATCAGCTGGTTTAGCTCATTCACCCAGCCAAATCAGCTCAGCAAGAGCTGAAATGATGAATTGTAGGAGTGCAGTCGGGAGCAGGGCTGAGAGGGAGTGCCATGGTCAGGGAGGGCTGGCTGTGTCCCTCAGACTTGAGTAGGGTTTTTAGAGGAACCTGTGTTTAGATGCTCTGGGAATTGATGTCCAACTGGGATTGACTATCAGCATCCTCAAGGCTACAGGCACTTGGAGATGTGGGCTCAGGCCAGCAGCTTTGGGATTTTCCAGGACTCAGATTTGACACCATGGTGGTAATTTACAGTCAGAACCATTCTGCTTGCAGTTAAGGTATTTTAGTCAGAGCTGCTCAGGAGTTTCCTTGGGGAACAGAACCAACCAAGCCCAATGTCTAACCAGCTGTTCTGTCCTGCTCCATTTTGCAGCTGTGGATGGGTAAAATCATTTCTGTAGCAGGCTTGATTCCCCCTGTTTGCCTCCATGTGTCTTGCTAGATCAATTATTGTTTGTTACACCCATTAGATCTTCAGAAGAAAGGCACAAACACAATGGGGTTTTTTTCCATTCATCAGAGCAGTTTACAGAAAACATCAATTTAAAATGTTAAGGCCAATTTGCAACTGGTATTGACAACAATTAAATTGGCCTCCAGAAAGTTGCTTTTGACACTGTGAAGAATGAAATCTTTATAAGCACATCCTACGTGTTGAGCCTCTCCTGTTTCCTGAGAGCTGATCCTATCACACTCGATAGAAGTGTAAACAGAGGTGAGGAGCTGGAAGCAATACTCCATTAAGAGCGTGCCAGAATCACTAAACCTCCCTTCCCCTCTTGTTGGACCCCTGCCCAGATATTGCAACTCAATCTATGCTCTGCTTCCATCACTATCAGCTTCCCTCAGTTCCCAGTTGGGTTTTTTTTTACTTTAAAACTACACAAAAATGTACTGGAACAAAGGTTCCCTATTTTATTCTCGGCATTGTCACCTGCAGCAGTAAACTCCGGAGCTGACCACTGGCCACAGTCCCCATGAGAGCAGTGGCCACAGGCTCTGCAAAGCTCTAAGTGACCCTTGCAGCCTTGTTATGAAAACAGCTCAGTTTCCAGGCAGGTGAGGGTGCAGGTGATGCTGGAGAAGTGACCTGGTTACTGCCCAGTGAGGCAGTCCCTGGGTGTGTGATGAGCAGCTCACCTGGCATCAGGTGAGGAGCTCTCACAGACCCTGCAAGGCTCTGGCTCAGGGAAGGGGCAACATTTACCAGCAGAAGACACTGCTGAGGCCTCTGAAAACCTGATTGACGAGTGCTGTGGTTCAGCCTCTACATCCTAAAGGGCTCAGCCAGTGCCTCTCCCTGTCTTAGGCTCTGCTCAGTCAGAACAAAGAGCTGAGGCCAACTCTGCAGAGCTGCCTTCTCTTCTTTCCCTCTACCTGAGGCAGCTTCTCCACAGCCCACATCTCCAGGGTATTCCCTCCTTCTGGGATATGCCAAGGGTGTTTGCTGGTGGCTTTCAGGAGAGGTTTTTTCTAGGTTGACAGACAGCAGGAAGGTTTGGCTCATGTTGAAGAGCTGAAGACAACTTTTATTGTTGTCTGCAAACTGCTTTTACCGTTGGTGCAGGCCCTGCTCCTTCTGGCCCTTCAGCCAAGGGTGTGCCTTGGGAATTTAGTGGCTCTTGCCTCACTTCCCCTGCTCTGAAGCTTTATTACCCTCAGACCATATGACTTGTTATGGGCACCTGAAAAGACTCCCCTGGGGTTATTTATATGAGCATCCCTAGGAAGGAACAATGCCCTCCTCCAGAAGAGGACACATCTAACTGCTCTCTCTGTTTGATTTAAAATATCTGAGGAGGAAGGGAAAGGGAGTACATCTGTCACAATCTCACTTACAATCAGTGAAGTTAATGGAAAGATTCCTTCTGACTCTCCTGGGCTTTGGACAAGGCTCTGTACTGCACCATTAGCAAATAATGAAGTTCACATCTCATCAAATCCTCCTCAGGAAAATAATTCTAAAATATGTGGCTGGCCTTTTGCAGCTCTCTCCCCAAATCTGTCCCTGGTTTGTCAGCTGTGCCAACACCTCTATCTCCAGTGTTAAATCACTTCTGTGGATAAGAGTTGCTCTCTAAAAGAAGCCCCACACAGGGTGTTCCATCACTGCCAGTCCAGACTGCTGCCCCAGGGCTCACAATGGCCCCTCCAAAAAGCACTGAAATATTAAATCTCCAGTGGCTTTCTACCCAATGTCTGCCAACAGCAGCAGTGCACAGAACCAGAGAATCTCCCGAGCTGGAAGGGCCCCACCAGGATCATCCAGTCCCACTCCTGGTCCTGCAGAGACCCCTCAACAACCCCACCCTGTGCATCCCTGGGAGCGTTGTCCAAAGGCTCCTGGAGCTCTGGCAGCCTCGGGGCCGTGCCCATTCCCTGGGGAGCCTGGCCAGTGCCCAGCACCCTCTGGGGGAAGAACCTTTCCCTGATGTCCAGCCTGACCCTCCCTGGCACAGCTCCAGCCGGTCCCTGGGTCTGTCCCTGTCCCAGGGAGCAGAGATTGGGGCTGCTCCTCAGTAGGAGCTGCCTGCCCTCACCGCATCCCTGCCATGCTGGCACTGGCAGACCCAACAACACCGAGTCAGAGGGGTCCTGTCTCTCTGAGACTGCTCTCTGTGTGGGTCTCTCCTTAGTGACCCTCTAAGAGGTACAGGAGTGACCCCAGAGGACTTCAGGTGTGACACAGCTGGAGGAGCTGAGGTGGGAGAGCAGCTTTCCTGTCACACCTACACTGCTGTCCGTGGCTTTTTGTCCTCAGTCCCTCTGCTGTGGCAAAGGGCAGCACTAGGGGATAGATTCATGACTCCACTCACCCCTCCACTTGTCTTCAGTCTCCACTGGCCTGACGTGATTCTGAGTGGGCTTATCCACCAAAGGATTCAGGTTAAAGGGTGGCTGTGGGCTCTGACCAGTGCTGGCTCTTCTGTCACTGGTGGGAGAGCTGGAGTGGGGGTTAGGCAGGCTGAGTTGCTGTGGAGTGTTCTGGAATGCAGGACAGTGATTGCGTAGTTCTGTGGCTGTCACTGGACATCTGTGAGGTCACTCAGTCCCTCAGGAGATGGTCAGTGACCCAGGACAGTGCCCTGTGCCAGCCCTGAGGAGCAGCAGCAGCACTCCTGTCCTGGCAGACGGCCCATGGGCTTTGCAGAGGCTGGACCTGCATCATTCCCATCTGGTCCAGGCAGCAGGGTCTGGGCTGGCACAAGAGCCAAGCAGCTCTGTGTGCCCGTGGCTGGGCAGGGCAGCAGGTGCCCCCAAAGCCCTGCAGCTCTGCAGCCCCTGGCACTGCTGGTGGGGCTGGGCTGTGCTGAGCCAGCCTGGGAACCTCCCCACTGCTCCCGTCTGCAGGTACAGGACAGGGAGCAGCAAAACATCCCTCAGAAACCTTCTACAGGTAGAGCTGCAGCTTCCCAATCAGGGAACAGTTGTTCTCCAAGGACTTTTTTTAAGAGGAAAAGAGTTACACATCTAAAATGAAGACATATCCCTTGGTTTTGGAGAGCATAATGGGTTGTTTGACACAACCAAGACCTTCAGTTGGTTTGTTTTGTTAATTTTAGCCTCAGGGTTTCAGGAAATTCCAGGTTTCTCTGAGCCCTTTAGTCCATTGGCATCCAAGACTGTCTCTCTACTTTATTTTTGTCTTCTGAAATCAATCTGCCCCTCAATTCCAGCTGCAATCTCTTTAGAAATTCTGCAGTCCCAGCAGCACAACCTCTGGTGGGTCCCCCAACTGCTGGAGGAATTTGTCAGCTGGTGCTCACAGAAATAATTGGGATTTCCTCTTCCTTGTTATTTCTGTGGCCTGGAGGTGGAAGTCAAACTTCCAGTGATGCAGTTCTCAGTGGTGGAAGGCTGAGAACATTCCACAGATTTCTGTGTGAACCTGTATCCCACTGGGCAGGTTTGCAGCAAGCACCACGTCCTCTGGTTACCTCGTGCTAGCACCTTCTCCAAGGCTGTTTCCTCCATGAATTTTGAGCAGACATTTATTTATTCATTTTTCCATTTATTTATTATTAATCTGGGGCTAGTGTTTTTTACTTGTTTGGTTTTTTCTATCCAAACCATCAGACTGAATTTTCTCTCCCTACCTGGCACTCAGTGCCACTTGCACCTTCCTTTCTGCCTCTCCTGCGGAACACCCAGTTTTTTATTTCCCAGCAGTGTTCCTGCTGCAGCTCCTGCAGTGTCCAGTTGCACATCCCACACCAGAATTCAAGTTCTGCTTACTTTTAGCCAAAAGTCCTGGCAAACCCTTTTCAATCAGTCTGTCCTGGCTATACCTCCTGACTTTTCAGCCCTGGCACACTTCTAGTGGTGTTTATCTAATCAAATTTCTTCTATGTGCCTCTCTACCCTCCTTGGTGCATTCATTTCACGGCTGCTTCCTCGTGTGCTATGGTGTCACCTCCTCTGTCTGCCTGTCTCTGTTTCTCTAATTTTGAATGGATGCACTGCAAAACAAAAAATCAACATTTTGTGCAGGGTGCTCAGAATCCTCAGCTGGGATCTTCTGGGTGTGAGCACCAGGCTGAGCACCCTCTGGCTCAGGGTCACTATGACTGGAGAGCACGGAATGCAAATCCCTGAGAGAGAGCAAGGGATGGGCAGGAGTGCCGGTGACCAGCAGGAAGGGAGGGGTAAGAACTGAGAAAAACGTCAGGGATCTCCTCCTTTCAAGCTGTGCAGTTCAGTAGCCAGAACAAGGATCCTGCACAGTAGATCTGATTCCTTCTCAGCAGGAGAATCCAATGATCTTGAGACATCAGGTCTCCCTTGCTTGGGCTGCGGGTCCATGTGAATCACAGAGTCATTAACATTTGAAAAGACCTCCAAGATCCTCAATCCAGCCTTCCCCAGGGAGCTGCTTTCCTGCCCTTGGTGCTCAGCGAGACCCCGTGGCAGTCTGGGGAGTGCTGAGTTCCTCCCACAAGTCCAAATTGTGCTCCTGGAGCTGCTGGTGTCGCCTCTGTGCCGTGGTGCTGTCACACATGTCCTGGTGTGTCCAGGCTCTCTTCAGGAGCTGCCAGGCCCCGGTCACCCATGGAGAACCCCTCCTGCTGGCACAGGCACGGGCCCAGCCCTGTTGAGGTGCAGGGTGACACCTGTGAACATCACTTTAACATAATTGTCAGGATGATACTTGGTGGAGCTAATGAAATATTTACCTTGGAGCAGCTGTCAGATCATTAATGTTTCACTGGCTGCTGCCAGTTCCTGATTTACGTTCCTGAATTGTTGATGAGGCCAATTGCACTGCCCTTCTTCAGACAGGGCTTTGCTGGGGCACTTGCAATTAGCAACAACTCCTGTGCCCTGCTCCTGAGGGCATCCATGGCCACAGAGCAGGAGGTGGAGGCTGGCACAGCACTAACCCCCCACCAGCCCTCCCAGATCCCCCCATCCCACGCCCTCAGTGTGTCCTGAGTCCCCCTGGGCTCTCCAGTGTGACAGGGGCTCAGGGCACGGTGGCACTGCTGTGACACTGTGGCCAGGCTCACACCCTGGGCACTCTCCATCGGTCTGGGGACAGCAGCAGGTTCAGAGGGGACTCCTTTCATCCTGGCACTGGTACCTTGGCACCACTGGCACACGGGTGCCTCACTGTGGGATGCTGGCTCAGCTTGGGCAGGAGACAATGTCCAGATGTTGCCTTTGCAGGATGTGAATCCTCCCCAGGACAAGGCTAAACTTGGAATAGACCTCAGGTCTCAAGGGAGTGTTCCTGTGCTTTCCAGAAATGCATTAAAGACCAGGACTAACCTCAGTTTGGGCTTGAATCTGTCTTTCTGCTCTCCCAGCAGGAAGAATGTGCCATGGAATGTCTGGCTTCCATATGCTTGGGGATTTCTTTTGCTTTTGCTCTTGGTTTTTTGTTGGTGAATTTTGTCAATTCCTTTATCATAACTAAAGAAATAGATTTAAAAACAACCATACAAACAACCAAATTCCTTCCTGGTATCAGAGTTGAAGAGGCTTAAATCTGGAATTGCCTGGAGTTTTTTGGGCAAAGCAGAGCTTTGTCTCCCTCTGTTCTGCTCTGGAATCTCCTCTGTTAAGATTTATCTAGAGAACCATCTCTAGATGAAAGGAGATTTTGCAACAGAAAAATGTTATAATTTTTCTTGTGTAATCTGATGTCTTGATCTAAAGAAGGGATTTTTTTTTTAGGTAGAGATTGCTAGAAAATTATGGCAATATGTGTCTTCAGAATGTGAGGGTACTCAGGGAAGACAAAACCCCAACTTTTTAATCTTTTCACTGTTAATCTCTGTAGAGGGAGAGGACAGGAGATGCCCATGTGTAGTGGAGGGGCTTTTTGTGGTGATCTCCCTAAAACTGAAGAATCGGTGAAGTTTTGTATAAAATTTGATCAATGAAATGGTAAAAAGTAATCTGGACTAGACAATAAGCAGTGAATCTGAGTTCAGTCCAACCATTCCATCAGCCCTTGTGAGTGAAGGTGGCCATGCCCATCTCTAGGAAGGCTCCAGAGATGGTGCTGGGACTGTGAAAAATGAGCTGGCAGAGCAGGTTCTCTGTGAGGGATTGCAGTAAAATGAAGTAGGAGAGTCAGGATGGCTTCTGGAGAGGAGGGCACACTGTGAGTCTGGCTGACGTGGGGATGGCAGTGATGCTGTCAAGGCAGTGCAGTGATTTTTCTTTGCAAATTGTCAGGGCGGTCTTTCATCAACAGTGCTTGAGAACAGCATGGGATGAGAGGAAAGGTCCTCTCAGGAATTAATAACATATTAAATGACAGAAAGCAATGGATGAGAACAAGCAGTCGGGTTTCGCAGGGGATGGATGATCAGAGCCCTGCAGGATCTGCTCTGGGACATGTGCTGCTCAGTGGACTCTTGAATGATGTAGCAAAGATGCACAGTCAGGTGCCAAAAGGTTGTTTGTGATGTGCATTTATTCTGAACTCTCAAATCTGAGGCTGACAGCAGGGACTTAACTGTGTGGGGACAATAATCCAGTGAGAAGCTTTTCAGTGTCAGCAAGAGGGAGGCCAGCAAGCTGTCCCTCGGACAACTCAGCTCCTGCCTGGGGTTTTGGGTCTCAGTAGTCTTTGTCGTCTTTGTGTTTAGTTGTTTAAAATAAGAAATCTTGGAGAAAATCTTTGTGGTTGCAATGTTTCAGGCTGAGTCTCTGGTGGATCTCACCCCTCCAACAATCCAGGGCAGCTTCCTTCAGCCAGGATTCCTCTAAGCCTCTGGTGCTGAGGGTGGTGGTCAGATCCCCTCAGAGGCTGAGGGCACGTCTGTAAAACAACGTGCCCTGGAAGGGAGAGCAGCTCGGAGCTCTGCACAAAGAGCAGTGCTGCAGCCTCCCCTGAGCACAGGGCACCCAAAAGGGCAGCCTTGGCACCAGACAGCCCTGGGGCACAGCCCTGTCCCCCCTGGGGCACAGCCCTGTCCCCCCGGGCCTCCCCGAGGACCTGCAGGGCCGCCAGCTCTGCAGAGCCTCCGGGAAGCAGCTCCTGCTCATAAGGCACATTGCTCTCCTTGACCTATTTGCTCATTACCTTCACAAACGTGATTTTGATTAAGGAATTTTCCTAAGCAATTACTATGGTATTAGCAATTCAGCCAAACAGAAAATAGTCCAAAAAGCAAGGTGGCCTGGTGTCTGCCCTGAAGGCTCTTTGCTGACTGCCAGGGAGGGGAGTGAAGGCCAGCCCTGAGGGGCAGGCGGGCACAGCTTTGTCCCGTGAAGGCCAGCCCTGAGGGGCAGGCGGGCACAGCTTTGTCCCGTGAAGGCCAGCCCTGAGGGGCAGGCGGGCACAGCTTTGTCCCGTGAAGGCCAGCCCTGAGGGGCAGGCGGGCACAGCTTTGTCCCGTGAAGGCCAGCCCTGAGGGGCAGGCGGGCACAGCTTTGTCCCGTGAAGGCCAGCCCTGAGGGGCAGGCGGGCACAGCTTTGTCCCGTGAAGGCCAGCCCTGAGGGGCAGGCGGGCACAGCTTTGTCCCGTGAAGGCCAGCCCTGAGGGGCAGGCGGGCACAGCTTTGTCCCGTGAAGGCCAGCCCTGAGGGGCAGGCGGGCACAGCTTTGTCCCGTGAAGGCCAGCCCTGAGGGGCAGGCGGGCACAGCTTTGTCCCGTGAAGGCCAGCCCTGAGGGGCAGGTGGACACGGCCTTGTCCAGTGAAGGCCAGTCCAAAGGGCAGATGGACATGGTTTTGTCCAGTGAAGGCCAGCCCTGAGGGGCAGGTGGACATGACTTTGTCCTGCCCACTGGGGCACAGGGTCCTGCAGGTCATGTCCCAGCTCTGTGCGTGGTTTGTGCTGCTCATTGCCAGGGAGGGCAGAGGCTCCCACACCAACTGCAGGTTCAGGGGTTAAACCCACTCTCACTTCAGTTGCTTGGTGAGGTTAAAAGGCCTGCTGAGCTCTTGTTTGGAGCAGCAGGAGAGGAAGGTATCACAGCCCTCCCAGGGAACAGGCTGCATGCAAGGAGCTGTTCATGGTGGCAATGGCACATCCCAGCCTGGTTGACCAGGGCCAGGCTCATGCCTGTCACATCCCTGCCATGACACCCTGACCAGGGCCACGGCCGAGCTGCTGCACAGAGCCTGGCTCAGAGAGCTGCTAAAGACCCCCACTTCACTGGTGACCTGGGCATCCTTCCACGTGTGGCACTGCAGGGAGGGTACTGAGCCACCACATCACATCTTGGTAGGAGCTTTCTACCAGGAAACTCTGGCAGAGTTTTTCCTGACAGGACACAACCAAAATCATGTGCAGATCTGCCCTAAGACTAGAAAAAGACAGGTTCAGAGTGACTCAGAGTAGGCTTAGATGGGATATTGGGAAGAAATTCCTCCCTGTGAGGGTGGTGAGGCCCTGGCACAGGGTGCCCACAGAAGCTGTGGCTGCCCCTGGATCCCTGGAAGTGTCCAAGGCTAGATTGGACAGGGCTTGGAGCAACCTGGGAGAGTGGAAGGTGTCCTTGCCCATGGTAGGGGTTGGGATGAGATGAGTTTTAAGGTCCCTTCCAATGCAAATGATTCCATGATTCTGTGATTCTGTGATTCTGTGATTCTCTGATTCCATGATTCCATGACTCACACAAAGAAAATTGTCCCACAGTAAAAATGCCTGCAAAAGGGGCCAGGGCTGAGCTCACTTTCACTCAAGAGTGACAGAAAAACCATGGTGTCACCCTTAAGATGAAAGCAACTGGCTGAATTCCTCTCTCTAGAGTAACTACCTAGTAAACAAAGCCAGCACTCACTTTCTGCAGGCTCTGCCTCAGCCCTCAGCAGCTTTCTAAGGCAGTTCTGGGGGAGTGCTGCCAAACAGAGAGGGACTCATTCCAAGGCTTCTGCACTGAAAATATAAATATCCCTCTGGTTAATTTTGGGTGCCATAATCCATCAGTGGCTGTCTTGTGCAATTTAGCTCCATGCCACCTCCTGACTGCATGGGCAGGAAAGCATTCCCATGCCAATGTCAGATAGGCAGGTCCTGGGACATTTTTTCCAGCTGCCCATTCAGGTGAAGAAGAGGGTGGTGGGACCATCTGGGGGGTCCAGCTGGGAGACAGGAGCTACCTGGAGCAGTCACTGCTGGGCTGGCTGTGTGTGATCAGGGGTGCAAATGGTGACAGCCAGTGCAGGAAGAGCTACAGGGCACAGCCAGGGAGCTGGGAACAGCCATCCAGGAAAAGGTCATGGAATCACAGAATGGTTTGTCTTCAAAGGGACCTTAAAGCCCATCCCATCCCGCCCCTGCCATGGGCAGGGACACCTTCCACTGTCCCAGGGTGCTCCAAGCCCTGCCAGCCTGGCCTTGGACACTTCCAGGGATCCAGGGGCAGCCACAGCTTCTCCGGGCACCCTGTGCCAGGGCCTCCCCACCCTCCCAGGGGAGAGTTCCTTCCACAAATCCAATCTAAATCTACTCTTCTTCACCTTAAAGCCCTTCCCCCTTTCCCTGTCACTCCATGTCCTTATGAAAAGTCCATTTCCAGCCTTCCTGGGCCCTCTCTAGGTACTGGAAAGGGCTCTAAGTCCTCCCAAGAGTCTTCTGTTCTCCAGGCCGAACAAGGCCAACTCTCTCAGCCTCTATTGCAGAGGGGCTCTTGGAGAATCCTCCTGGAGCATCCTCCTGGCCTTCTCTGGACTCATTCCAGCAGCTCCATGTGCTTCCTGTACTGGGGACCCAGAGCTGGACACAGCACTGGAGGTGGGGTCTCACAGGAGCAGAGGGGAAGAATCACCTCCTTTGAGGTCGGTGACAGTAAACCCTGCAGAAGATTCACTTTACACAACAGGGAGGTTAAAACCGGAGTGCCACTCTCCTGGAGTTTGGTGTCCCTTGGGCACTCTGGCAGGATAAGGATCAGCACCTCTGCCCTTTGCAGCCAGGCCTGACACCCCCAGGCTTTGCCTCCTTCCAACACCCCTCGGTGCCAGACTCCTCCAGGGGTCTGCAGATGCTGAGTTACTGATATTCTGCTGTTTTGGTAGAAGACTCTGCTCTGTTGGTTCTCTCCAGCCCTCATTCATCACCAGCATATGTTAAAACCCCTGAGGAAGATTTCACAGCCCTTGCTCCTCTTCTCAGCAGCCTTTTCACTTATGCTTGTTTTTCTCCTTCTTAATCACTCAAATTTTAATTAGAGCATCATGAAAAGACAATCTTTTAGGCTTGGCTGCAGACCTTTGTTCCCTTTGTTTGGGCTCAGCCATTTCCAGCCCAACCTGGGCTCTGCTGACACCTCTGAACTAATGTTAAACATGAAATGAGGATGAGATGCCAGTGCTGCATCCAGCCTGGCCAGCTGGAGTCTTCCAGTGTGTTCCCAGCTCTCCACTGGGATGAGAACACATTGAACATTCACATTAATACTTAAAACACATGGCAGACCTGGCAGCCAGTGGCTTTGTGGAAACTACTTCCCACACTTGTGGCGTGGGGGGTTCCTTAGAGATCTCTGCTGTGGGATCCTGGGAGGATCCCAGTGCTGGGAAGCACCTCTGCAGCCTGCAGGGTGTGTCCTGCTTGGCTCTGTGATGACCATCCTGTGCTCTCACAGTGAAGGACGGAGCTGTTTTCACGGGTCAGCTGCAGAGCACTCCAAGTTCAGGAATTCAGGGAAGCATGAAAACAGAATCACTGAAAGAATCTCTGATAATCATGCAGGACCTGCATGGCTGTTATTCCAAAGCCATTTTTAAAGCAGTGTTGACTTTCCCTCCAGAACAACCCTCCTTTGCTTTTAAGGGATGGTGGAGGGAACCAACATCCACAATTTATGGGGAAGCTGAGTCAGGAAGAGGTATGAAGCATTCCCCAAAGTCAGTGAGCCATCCTGGGGGCAAGCCAGAAACAGGAGACAGGTTTTGTGAGCCCTGGTGTGGATCTCTGCTCTAGGAGACACTTCAGGAGCAGCAGGCTGGGATCTGTGCTTGGATCCAGGGCTTGGTGCTGGCCATTGCAGAGCAGGGAGGGTGCTGAGAGCACAGCTCAGGCCCACTCCCTCCAAACAGGAGGTTGTTCTGCTCCCCGTGACCCTTCTGCCAGCTGTGGGAGAGGAAGAACTGAGGGGTGTCATGGAAGGGACATGCTGGAGTCAGAGCTTAGGTGATGCTCAGGGAGCTCCACCATCACCCAGTGGGTTCACTGGGAATGTGCACTGGCTGCTGAGTTGGAAACAAGGTCAGGGACAAGGTCAGGGACAAGGTCAGGGATAAGGTCAGGGACAACTGCTGGTCAGGACAAAGGAGGAGGGAAGGTGCAAAAAGACAACCAGGAGGATTCCCAGAAGGTCCCCAAAGGTAACCTACTGCGGTGCCACGGGAGGATGAGTGGGCAAGATCCCAAAAGCTTCTGAGTATCTGAGCGTGGTGTCCCCTCTCAAACTGAGTGAAGAAAGGATCTGGACACTTCAGCACTTTATAAACTTCAGCAGGCACCAGATACATCTTCAGGCACATGAAGTACCTACAAGAGCTTTTCCCTGTCTTTCCTAACGTCAGCAGGATTTGCCCCTTAAGTACTGGCTTTTCCTTCTTAATTGGGGCTCAGTTTGAGATGGGAGTTTTTGAAGTTGTTCTTCCCGAATTCTTTGCTTCCAGAGGAAAGCAGAAACCATAAATGGCTACGTTTGAGGGTGTGAAACAGAACAACTTGCATCCTTAGACTGTGAATTCCATGCACCCATTTATTTACTTACAATTATAAACAGAGCACTTCATAAATATTTATAAGGAGGCTCCCAAGGCCCAGCTGAGAAAATCAGTATTATCACCATTTACCAGTTCCCAAACTGAAGCACAGGCAGAGACATGACTTGTCCAACAAAAAAGCAGGCTGACACCACAGAATCCCAGGATGGCTGGGATTGGAAAAGACCTCTGGAGATCATCTGCTCCAAGCCCTCTGCTCCAGCAGGGTCACCTGGAGCAGGCTGCACAGGACCCCATCCAGGTGGGTTTGAATATCCCCAGGGAAGGAGAATCCCCCAGCCTCTCTGGGCAGCCTGTCCTGGGCTCTGTCACCCTCACAGAGAAGAAATTTCTCCTCGTGCCCAGACAGAACCCCCGGGTTTCCCTTTGTGCCCGTGGTCCTTGTCCTGTCTCTGGCACCACTGGGATCAGTCTGGCCCCGTCACTGGGCCCTGCCCTGGGGCTGTTTGTGCTCATGGATCAGATCCTGCAGGTGGAACAGCCCCAGCTCCCTCCTTTCCTCAGCACAGAGACCCTTCAGTCCCCTCAGCACCCTCGTAGCCCTCACTGGACCCTCTCCAGTGGTTCCCTGTCATTCCTGAGCTGGGCAGCCCAGGCCTGGACACAGCACTCCAGGAGCAGAGCAGAGGGGCAGGATCACTCCCTGACCTGCTGGCAGTGCCCTTCTCCAGCCCCCCAGGATCCCACTGTCCCTGGCCCCCAGGACACTCTGCTGGCTCATTTTACAAGAGGCTTCAGGTTGGGTGGCAGAACTACTTTTGTACCACTTTTTCAGGAGTTAAACCACACCCTGGAAGAATCCCAGCTTCTTGCCATCCAGCTCTTCCTATTTAATTCAACCAGAACCTCATCTCCAACTCAGAAGAACACAAGGCTTCTCTCATGGGGCATCCCCTCTTTGGTACCTGCCCCCAGCTCACCTCTGGTGTCAGCAGGGCAGGCACTGCGGTAGGATGTAGCCACAGGGAGCATCCCTGAGCCCAGACAGCCCAGGCACAGCAGGATTTGGGGAATGGAGTGAGCCTTCCCTCCCAAGGCGGAGCAGGATGTGCCGGGAGAGCTTCCCACCCAGGCACATCTGGAGTTTCTAACGGCAGATTCATTTAGCAGAGGCCCCCACTGCCCTTGGCATGGCTCAGGCTGTGGCATCCCTTTGGAAATAACAAACTGTTCCTGCTTTCCTTGAGGGCTGGACCTTCAACATTCAGCTGGCTGCTCAAAGGGCTCCCCTGCCTCACTGGAGGCCCTTCAGAGCTGGGTTAGGTCACTCATCACAGCAGGTGACATCAGAGCTGGCTTAGGTCACTCATCACAGCAGGTGACATCAGAGCTGGCTTAGGTCACTCACCGGGTGACATCAGCCCTTGGCAAGGTAGTAGAGTCTGCCCTTTCTTAATGCCTGGGAAAAAGTGTGAGCATCACATCAGAAATCCAGTGGAAACTGTGACTCTTCCTTCATGCTGACATTTTGGGATCCTTCGGAAGTTGTCAGGTGTACTTCTGGGCTTCAAAAGAGAGTTGTGTTGGATTTTGACAGGCTTGAATGAAAGCACAGAAGATCCTGAGGCAGAAGATGTGACTCAGCCAGTGTTCCCATTATCCCAGGTGTGAGGCACCTGTGGAGTTCAGCGTTCCAGCTCCATCCAGGACTGGAAGAAATGACTGCTGCAAACAGAGCTGATCCTGCCTGTGAAACAGAAGTGCAGTGCCAGGGTGGATTGCTAGAAGCTTCTTGTAAAAAGTCTCCTGTTTCCTAAAAACAGAGGGGAGAATTGCCATGGTGTCTGAGGTGTGAAATTTTGGTGCAAACACCTGCCCCAAATGCCAAGTTGTGCAGGGTTCAAAAAAGCCCAGTGTATTCCACATGGATATTGAATTGTCTCCTCCTGGAAACATTCATGTTCTCCCCCCAACTCCTACCAGCACGACAAAAGAAATCTTGGACAGACTGAGCTTCTGACCAACCCAAAGCATTTCCACTTCCACACACCCTGAAGATATGAGTGGGAAAGTTGTGTTTTGGTGTGTGACATTGCCCATAACCTTTGTCCAGTGCTGTTAGTGGTGCACCTTTCCCACCTGAGAGCTGTGGGATGTCCCTTCCCCATTCCCTGTTCCCTTCTGAAACCTGGTGTGAGTGGGTAGAGGTGCTACTGGGAAGGAGTTTTGGTTAAATTAATGGAATCATATCTAATATCCAATCCAAACCTCTAGCAGTGGGAAGCCATTCCCCCTTGTCCTGTCACTCCAGTCTCTCCCCATCTTTCTTGTAGCTCCTTCAGGCACTGGAAGGTACAATTAGGTCAGCCCACAGTCTTCTCCTCTCCAGGCTGAACAATCCCAGCTCTCCCGGCCTTTCCTCCCAGCAGAGCTGCTCCATCCCTCTGCTCATCCTGGTGCCTCCTCTGGCCTCTCTCCAGCAGCTCCAGGTCCCTCCTGTGCTGGGCCCAGGGCTGGGGGCAGCTCTGCAGGGGGGGTCTTGTGAAAACAGAATAGAGGGGCAGAATCACCTCCTTTATCTGTAGCTTCCACCTTTTTTTTCTTGCCTTCATCTCTTCTTGCCCTTTCCCCTTTCTCCTGCCCCCACTATGTCTCTCCATGTTCTCCATTCTGTCTCTCCGGCTCTGTGTTGGAAAGGGGAGGGGGAACCATCCAAATCTGCTCTGTGCTCTGCTGAGATCAAGCCTGAAAAGCCAGTGAATCTTCTGGAAATATTTTATGGTCTAGGTCTGAAACGGAGAAGTGGAGGAAAGAGGAATTAGGAGAGAATAGAACAGAAGAGTCAATGCAGGCCAGAGGGCAGAGCCACTCCACTGGACTGGAACCCTGGGGACAGTGACACTGGAGTGACCCCACCAGCACACACATCTCACCTCTCCACCTGCATCCAGCTGCACCCACCTGCATCCAGGTGCATCCAGCTGCATCCAGCTGAACCCACCTGCATCCACCTGCATCCAGGTGCATCCACCTACATCCAGCTGCACCCAGCTGCACCCAGCTGCATCCCAGTGTCCTCACTGGGTCCTGTTGCTCCGGGTCCATTGCCCATCCTGAAGTGACAGAAGCAGAGCTCCCCAGGTGAGCAGCTTTGTCCCTGGGAAGGGACCATTTCCCACCAGCTGATCTGAGAGCACCCTTTGGAACTGGCTGCTGCTCATGAAAGGGCTGGGGCTCCCCAGGGCCTCGTTCCCTCCCTCCCACAGTCCAGGGCCACGGGAATCTCTGCAGTGGCTGCAGCAGGGCAGGAACCTGCCCCCAGCTCCCAGCTCTTCCTTTGTGATGGTGATGTTGTCATTCCTACAGCTCTGATTAGTTCGTGCTTTGGGGGCTGATCAATGGCTGGCTCCAGCCATCCGGCAGTGCACAGGGGGTGACACCAAAAGCTCTGTGATATTCTGTGAGCCAGGCTCTGTCCCTGGTCCCTCAACATTTACAGCACTTGCTTGTTAAGGCCTGGAATACCCAGTTCCATGTCTTTCCTCACCTTCAAGTAACACGCAGAAGTCAAGAGACACAAATTCAAGCCCTTCAGCAACACAAAGCTCCCCGCAGGAAGTGTGGGGGATGGAGGATCTCCTGCCGTTTGTGATCTCCATGAGCTCTTGCCTTGGATTTAGAGCCTTTGGAAGTCATCCCCCTCCCCACAATGCCACGGTCATGGGCAGTGCCCTTTCCAGGGGCGCAGCTCACAGCGTCACTGCCACCATTGTGCAGCAGTTTGGGCACGGCCCAACTGCCCCTGGAGCATGAATTCCCAGCCTGAGGAATGGGCTGGTCTGAACCTCCCCCTGAGCCACCCACACAGTCACAAAGTTCTCGTGCAGCGGCTGTGACAGAGCTGCAGATCAAATGAGGCTTCCCTGGCTGCACTCCCAAACACAGCAGGACCACTGGCACCTCCAGCCTGCTCAGATCTGTTCTCTGGTCCCCGGTGTGGCTCTGGCAATGCTGCTCCTGCACAGGAAGATGTCAGAGAGTGAGAGAGTGACCCCTCTGAGTAAAACTGACACCTGTGCTGTCCTTGTCTGTCTCCAGCTTCCTTTTCAACACCCTGGTGTACCTAATGTTGAATTCCTCCAAATGAAAGAGACACAGTTCCTGCTCAAAACAAGTTGTGACTTCAACAAGCTCTCACCTAAAAATAGTATAAAAATAATAGAAGTACACACTGAAGGGTTTGATTGGTTTGTGAGATTCTTTTATTTTCTTTCTGATCATCCGGCAGTGCATTCATAGAATCATAGAATATCCTGGGTTGGAAGGGACCCACAAGGATCACTGAGTCCAACCCCAGGCCCTGCACAGCACCCCAACAATCCCACCCTGTGCCTGAGAGCTTTGTCCACTGCATTTTGGTGCCGTTTCAGCCCCAGTTTCCAGCCAGCTTTGCATGAGATCCCCAAAACTGGAATTACAGAGCAAGGTCCTGATGTCTGTTCCTTCTTCCTTGTGTGTGGGGCCCAGAGAGGCTCAGCAGCTGAAAGTCACTTGAACCCAGCAGAGGTGCAGCAACTGTCTCCAAACACCTCATGTTGGATTTTTCTCACGCAGCCAGTTCCCTGAGCACAGAGGGGATGTTGGTGTGGGGTTATCCAGTGCGGGAGCAGTGGCACAGCTGGAAAAGGGGAGGGATTGCGTTTGGGGTTGGGCTGTGTGAGCACAGAAGAGCCACAGGACTGCACTGGGTAGGAGATAAAGCCATGAGGACCAGTGCCAGGACACATTGCCACAGCCACCTGAGAAATCTTTGTTTTCCTCCTAACACACGCCAGAACACCGGGGAAAAAGTTCCCCAAACCAAACTGGAGACTCAATTGCCTTCCCTCTCTGCATACTCAACTCCATTCACCCTTTTACAAGACATCCAGCAAAGGAGGCCAGGCACAGGCACACCGGGGGTGCCTCAGACACCACAGTTCATTGTTGGCCATTAGTGTCAGAGCTGTGACAGAATTGTCATGTTCAGGAGGTCAGCAGCCCTCACGCTGTAAAACCAGCCAAACAAACAAGTAAACAGCAAACTGAAACTAGGGAGCAGCAAAACAAATGTCTAGCTCAGACTAGAGAGTTTAATGTGCCATTAGCAATCATTACCAAATCTAGCTGGTTTAATTAGTGCGTGATCTCTTACATTTTTGAATCCACTCAGTGCTTTTCCTTCTCAAGCTTCTCAGTTTGCCACATTGCCCCCATTTCACATCTCCCTCCCTGAGTAGCAAGTTCATTACATTAAACTTTGTGCACAAATCCCTTTCAAATACTGGAACAGACCGAAGCAGTGGATGTTGTGGGGTGGAATCAGAGACCATTCCCAAAGCAAGGAAAAGCCCAAGAGCTCCCCTTTGGCTACAGAGTGGGGAACAGCACAGGATGCATTTTGCTGGCAGGAAACTGGTGCCCAGTGCTGTGATCCTGAGACTGAGGCCCAG
Organism: Atrichornis clamosus; assembly: GCA_013400975.1. Taxonomy (NCBI): domain Eukaryota; kingdom Metazoa; phylum Chordata; class Aves; order Passeriformes; family Menuridae; genus Atrichornis; species Atrichornis clamosus. The sequence goes on from WBMZ01005654.1 coordinate 39,765, forward strand.
CTGTGTCAAAAGACTTTGCAAGGCTGTGTCATACCTCACTTCAGGTTTCTGGTTGTGGTGTTCACGTGGGACCTTGTGAACAACGTGCTCTTGGAGAGTACCTCGTTTTGCTCTCAAGCTTGGGAAGGACTCACTCATGCCATCATGGAATCGTGGAATGATTTGGGTTGGGAGGCACATTAAACCCCCTGCCATGGGCAGGGACACCTTCTACTATCCCAGGGTGCTCCAAGCCCTGTCCAACCTGGCCTTGGACACTTCCAGGGATCCGGGGGCAGCCCCAGCTTCTCTGGGCACCCTGTGCCAGGGCCTCCCCACCCTCGCAGGGAACAATTTCTTCCCAATATCCCATCTAACCTTGTCCTCTGGCAGTGGGAAGCCATTTCCCGGGCTCTGTCGCTCTAGGCGCTTCTCCAAAGTTTCCCGCCTGGAACCCCCTTAGGCTCTGGAAGGGGCTGCAAGGTCTCCCTGGAGCCTTCTCCTCTCCAGGCTGAACAATCCCAGCTCTCCCAGCCTTTCCTCCCAGCAGAGCTGCTCCATCCCTCTGTTCATCCTGGTGCCTCCTCTGGCCTCTCTCCAGCAGCTCCAGGTCCTGCCTGTGCTGGGCCCAGGGCTGCGGGTGGCTCTGCAGGTGGGGTCTCACCTGAGGGGGCAGAGGGGCAGAATCCCAATCCCTTTCCTGCTGTCCATGCTGGGGATTAGCCCAGGGCACGGGGGGTTCTGGGATGGGGCTGGTCCAGCCTCACCCACCAGCTCCCCCAAGTCCCTCTCCCAGGGCTGCTCCCAATCCATTCTCTGCCCAGTCTGTGTGCTTGGGATTGCCCTGACACTTGTGCAGGACTGTGCACTTGGTCTTGTTGAACTTCATGAAGTTCATGAACTTCTTGAACTTCCCGTTGAACTTCAGCATGGCCCCACCTCCCCAGCCTCTCCAGGTGATTCTCCAACCTGGCCAAACTCCCATTCCAAATGCTCCATGTCCGTGAGCAGATCCAGAGGCGCAGTGCATCAGGAGGCAGGGTAATCCCAGGCACATCCACCCTGGGAGCCTCCAGCTGGCTGCACACAGAGACAGTGGGGGAGCTGTGAGGCTCCTCATATTCCCATCTGTTTTTGCAGCAGCTTCTAATCCTCCTCACAGAAATCCGGGAGCATTTCCTGCTGGCTCTCCCGGACCGTGCGGCTGTGCTCGGTTAGCTCAGCAGGCGGGAGAGTTTTGGCCTCTCTGTTGGCTGAGGGATGATATTTGTTGGGAACATAGAGAGCTCACCACGCCTGGCCTGGTCTACCTGTCAGCTCCTCTCACTGTGTCCTGCCTGTTGGGATCAGAGCAGCACCATCCCAGAGCTCCTGAGGGCGTGGGGGAGTTGAGACACGTCATTTATTAATCCATCTAAGGTGGTTTTGGGAGACAGGCCTCTGTTCTGTGGTAGGATGGGCTCCGAGTGCCCCCATCAGCTCCTCAGTCAGCCAGAGATTATCAGTGACAGTCAGAGCCAGTCTGACTGACACCTGTGCCACAAACCAGTCGTGTTTGTTGCAGAACTGTGGCTGTTCTGCTCTGGTCCTCACTCAGTGGGAAGTCCTCCACCTCTTCCACTGCCCTGAGGTGCTCGTTCTGGAGCAGCTGCTGCCGATGGTCACGGAGCAGGGCAGGGCCAGGGTGCTCCCCCAGGGCAGCAGAGGGTTCAGTGTGGTCACCTGAGCTCCCTGTCCCGCTCCCTGGAGCTGGAGTCTCCTGTGCTGGGAACAAAGCCAGCCCCTGCACAGCCTCCCCTCAGCCCTCACTGCCCCATTCCCGAGGGAGGCTGTGTTGTTTCCTAAAGAGAACACGGTTTGTGTGTTGGCTCTTCCCTGGGATGTGGCAGCTGCTCAGCACTGCTGCTTTCAGCAGCTCGTTCAAGGCACAGTCGTTTGACATGATTTTCTTCCATTCCTGGTTATTTTAGGACTTAGGTGGATGCTGAGTTCTGGTGAGAATGCAGAGCCCAGCCACTGCCCCCAGGAGATCCCTGCACCCATCCCCATCCCCAGTGTGCCCTACAGGAGGGTGCTGCAGGCTGGGAATGAACACATTCCCTGTTCCCTTCCTGCTGCCCGGCCTTTCCAGACCCTCAGCCTGTCCTCGGTCAGGCAGTGCCCCAGGGAACAGTCCTGTGCCAGTGGGGTCATTCCTCTGGGTGCCCTGGCTCTCTGGACACCTGGGACCCCAGACCACCTCTCAGCCCACTGTTTCAGAGCCCAGCTCCAAATGCTGGCACTTGATGCCTGAACATCAGAGCTGCTCCAGTACCTTGAAAGGCAGGTTGTGCCTGGAAAGGAGTTTGCTTTTCCTGGCCTGGTCACTCACTGTCATTGGATGCCTTCAGCTGTGTGACTGAGAACTTCCCAGGAGTGGAACTCAGTGTTTCCCTGTGATCAGTTCTTCCTCTCCCCTCTTTGTCTCACTTTGCTCTCTTTCCTTAGCCTCCCTTTTATGAAATTCCACTACTTTTCTCTGCATAATAGTTCTTTCTCTGCCATGGAGTAGAGATGTGCATGGCTTTGGTGACCAGACACTGGTGGAATTGTGCAGTTTTACAGGATTCCTGTTGAAGCTTGGCCCTTCAGCCGCCACTGCTGAATCCCCTTCATTTCTAGTATCTTGGGTAGCTCAGCTCTCCCACTGAGAACTGGGACATGTGGTTCCAGACTCTGGATCAAGCTAGGCCTGGCAGAGATCAGGGGCAAGAGCCCTTGAGTGCAGCTCCCTGGGGGATGCTTCCCTTGCAGCCTGTTCTCCACTGTGGAAGCACACAGCTCCCAAGGGGGTTAAAGAGCATCAGAATCCAGATCTGCCACGCAGGCCCAGGAGTGATGTGCAGACCTAATTTCCCTGGACTGGTATCTGAGACACATCTGGACAGCTTTAGTAACACACAGCTGACCCTTGCTAAGGCATTCAGGTATCAGGGAATGTTTATCTCCAACCTTAAATCCCTGCTGGGACAATCACTCTTTAGCATTCTCCCTCCACCTGAGAAAAAGCAGGTCCTACCCTCCCTTCTGCTGATACCCTTGAAGCCTGTGAGGTGTGATCAGCCCTCCCTTTGCCCTTAATCACTTTCTCTTAGCCTATATAATTAAATTCCATCAGGTATTGCAGCTCATTTTTGAGGAGCTCCCAAAGAACAAAAGCCAGTTCAGTCGCAGGCGAACAGCACAAATTAATTAGAAGGGGAATATTGGGCCCTCTCTAAATGAGATCAGCCCAGCTCCAGCAGAAGAAGCACAGCTTGACTGGCTGTGATGCTCCTCAGCCCCCAAGCAGCTGCTCAGTTCCAGTTGTACAAAGTGTTCAGGGACACAACACTGGGAGGGGATTGGCCTTGGAGCAGCCCCTGGTAAAAGCCACTCCAGGGAGTTGTTTCAAAGCAGGACACAGGGAATTGGTGCTGTTGTGTCTCTCACTAACAACAGCAGCAGTTGGGCCATCATTCATTCCATGTACTTGGGGAATGCTCCCTGTCATCTTCCTGCATCTCTGACCCCGTGGCAGTGGGTGTTGCTTGAGTGTAGGGCCCTGCACAGTCCTGCTCACCAACCTTCCCTTGCTCTGGAGACCTTTATGATGTCTGCAGTCCGCATTTCAACTGGAATCACCATCACACCCACAGAACCCCCGTCCCCACGCTGTGCTGCAGGACAGGAGAGGGAACAAAACCCAGCAGAGACAATGACAGGCAGAGCGGGGGAGGTCAGGATGGAGGCAAAGTGTGGAACAATTCTTCTTAATTCAGTACAAAGAAGAGGTTTAAAACCAAAACCAGTCCAGTGTATTCTGCCCTCACTCATCGAATGGTTTGGGTTGGAAGGGACCTTAAAGCTCATCCAGTCCCACCCCTGCCATGGACAGGGACACCTCCCACTATCCCAGGGTGCTCCAAGCCCCGTCCAACCTGGCCTTGGACACTTCCAGGGATCCAGGGGCAGCCACAGCTTCTCTGGGCACCCTGTGCCAGGGCCTCCCCACCCTCACAGGGAAGCATTTCTTCCCAACATCCCATCTAACCCTGCCCTCTGGCAGTGGGAAGCCATTCCCCCTTGTCCTGGCACTGCCTTTGTGAAAAATCCCTCTCACCCTTCTTGAAAGCCCCTTTAGGCTCTGGAAGGACTCATGGCAGAAATGTCTGGTTGTTGATGCACCTGCAACTCTGCCAAACCCTCTCTGCTGAGTGGATGAGCTTTCCACACATGTCTGCCCTGGGAAGCCCTGGGCTGGGGATGTGTCCAGGTGTCCCCTCTGGCTGGGGACATGTCCAGCTGTCCCCTCTGGCTGGGGACATGTCCAGGTGTCCCCTCTGGCTGGGGATGTGTCCAGCTG